>NQII01011078.1:0-30704 GCA_002778355.1 Clitarchus hookeri
GCAGGTTTTCAGCCTTACTTTCATTAAAATAATCTTGACAGTGTAAAATAATTAATTGCTACAAATATTTTCGGAACACATCCATATCCAGTGTACAGAATTGTGTACATAAGGGACAGGAAGGTCACTTTTGGCCGATATCTAACACTGCGAGCCAAATTTGCTTAATAGTATTCCTTGTCGGTAACTGAGTCATAAACAACCAGGGGTCGGCCCGCGGAATCCGCGGGTTCATTATCCTTGGGTGAGGCAGGTAAACGGGGGCCATTTGAAACCAACCATTTTTGTTTTTGACAGATTGTCATTATATGAATGTTTTCCTAGGTGGCCCGCATAACCCGCGTGCATGTACATGCGTGCAACCTCAAACCCAGGTCATAAATACGGCCTGCGATAAGCTTGGTATGTCTACTGCATAACCCGCGTTTTACTCAAGAACGGTGAAGCATGTTCATGCGTGCAATCTGAAACCCAGGTCATAAATACTGCCTGCGATAAGCTTGGTAAGTGTAGAATCCATTGTGGAATTAATTCCAAAATATCGTACGAAATACCTATACGTGTGGTGTAGATCTAATACTTGTACGGCCCAACCATGTTCATTTCAGGCGTATAGGTAAAGTTGGGCGCTACAGAGACCATTATGCTACGAGTTTCAAAATTATCCTGTAAATTACAGAAGTTTCGGTACACTCTACCATAATTATGGTGCGCGAAGTATAGACCAAGTGACTTTTTACCGTAGTTATGGTACACATTATGGTACACCATTATGTTACCGACATTTATTCAAAAGGCTTAACTAACTGTGAACCGAGGGAGTGTCCAAAGAGACAGCCCTTCCTATACCTGTACCTATACATCCTGACGAAATCCATCGAAAACGGCGGCTTCCAAAGGCGGAAATGTTTGAAAACAAACCCCTCCGGTCGCCGCATCTCCTCCCTGGGTGGGTGAGATGGCGAGTACCGGAAGGAGGGGAGGCCCAAAGAGGAAGGTTCAAGGGTGTTCACAAACCTTGTTCCAGCTCTCTACCTCGTAAGGGTGAGGCGCTGTGCGCCCTCCAAATTCACCCTTCAAAGTTCCGTTCTTGATTAATTGAAATGACTCTTACACTTTATGAATTATTCATGTTACCACATCTGGGCACAAAGCCTTTAGATCGTTGGTTGTGAATAATAAAGAAAGAGCTGTGACGACTTATGTACAGCGTGAACCAAAAATTTTATTCTTCACCTGAAAACATTCATTAATCATGGGTCTGAAAGGGTTAAGAGTCATTCGTCTTATTTCAATGATATAATTATAATGATTTAAGAAAACTAATTAGAGTATAAACGTTACGAAAAAGGTTTAACCAATATATTATCAGTCAATTTCAAATAATTAGACTATGCACCGCAAATAAATTAAACTTTCTGAAACAGCGTCTTTCTTGTGGCAAATTAAACTTTCAACTGTTCATGAAATTGATATTTTTACGGATTTATGCTAAATAATATTACCCGTTTACCAGTTTTTTCGGTATCTCAAATGTGTTAAATTTTAATAATATGTATATCAGTAACAATTCCCACAATGTTGAATAACAAAATCTTTAAAACAGTAGTCTATTGCTTTCGATTTAGGAGGAAAATCTATAAAATTTAATTTACCTAAGACTTCAGTTACTGGACTTGTTGACTTAAGCAAATAGCAGCTGCGAGCGACTGTCTCCCAGCCCTCAAAATCATGTTTATTTAGTGAGAGTGGCAGCACAAATTTATCAAGAAATTTTATGAGCGCAAAGTGACGTCAATACAGAGAATTACGAATTTTTACCACATACGCTCTAGTTAAAGCTTTACGCTATTATACCATCAGTGTTGACACCTTAAGGGTGACATTTCTATAAACTGTGTAGTATGGTAACTTTTAGAAATTTCAAAAACTTTCCATAGGTCAATTAACTTAGTTAACGTTAGTAATATAATTTTAAAATTGAAATAAATTTTTACATTTACGCTTCTATCAATTAAAATAAAACACCGATTCGCACCTTTCATACCTAATTTTTGTAAACATATTTCCAAATACTAATAATAATCACTTAACTTTCAGAGGATTAGTTAAACAAATATGCAAACCGAAGTCTTGAATTCGTTCCAAAGGGCGCATGCCAATTACACTTAAGGTTACTGAGCTTGAGTTACGCCAACATGTTTCAAACACGGACGGAAAATGAACACAGTTTTTCATCATGTTCTGTTCAAAGTGAACAGCTCAAAATATGCATCCGAAGTACCACAAAAACTCTTCTGTCTCGAAGTCTGCGGTGCGAGACACTAATATAATTGAAATATTCGGCGTAGCTACCATAAGCCGGGACAGATGACAGAATGAGTGAGTGAGGGAAGAGATTTGGGTGGCTCTTAACATTGAGGTCTTGAGAGCAGATGAGTATGAAGAGAAGTATGGAGCAGCACCAGACTGCAAGCCATGGGAAATGGGAGATCCCCGATAAAACCCACTGACCAGCAGCATCGTCCGGCACTATTCCCACATACAAAAATCCCGGGGTGACCCCACTGGGAATTGAATCCGATCCGCTTTGGTGGGAGACGAGTATTTTAATCACTACACAACCGCGGCCCCGCAGACGACAGGGGAAATAACTCCCAGTGCATGTGAATATGGAAAATTTAGCCCTTCATTCAAAAGCGATTACGTGTACAGGAATGCTGAACACCAAGCACAGTCGCACAAGACGGCAACGTAAACGTATTCCGATATTGAGCGATTTATTCCAGCATCCAGATACAAATCGCCAGGGATTTTGTGTTGGTGGCTGAAACGAGAATCACTTACCGATGTCGAAGTTCACTTCACCCTTTCTTACTCTTACATACTACTTACGTGCAATTCGTAGTACATAGGACAACTTCCAAAGTGTAGTAGAGAGCGCTGTCACATCTTACGCATAGGGTTCAGTTTTAATTTCCAGCCCTGATATTTGGAACATTTCGAAGTAATTAAACCAACATACTACGAAACGTAATAGCAGTAACCACAGAAATATCCTGCATTGTAAATTTTGAGCGCACCGAGTTCGTTTTACCAGAAAACGGCCATCATTACCAACAGTGCAATTGACATAAGGTATGTCCTGCAGTAGAGCCAGAAGTACCACAAACTCCTGAAATAAACATACTTATCGACAAATTACAGAATATTGTGCGAAACAGAANGTTTTACCAGAAAACGGCCATCATTACCAACAGTGCAATTGACATAAGGTATGTCCTGCAGTAGAGCCAGAAGTACCACAAACTCCTGAAATAAACATACTTATCGACAAATTACAGAATATTGTGCGAAACAGAATGTCAAACACGTTGAGAGATTAAGAGGGCTGTGTGCCTGGAGCTTGAACTGCGTTGTAGAGTGTTTGAAATACCCGTTTTACAAAACTGGTTGTACTGAACTACGAAAAGAAAATACAATTGAGACGAGACACGAAGATTACATTCAAGGCACCAAACACAAAAAAAAAAACCTTTTTACGAGTTCTCTAACATAGCTTAAAACTGCCTTTTCACACCGACTTTATTGCACATTTTCNAAAAAAAAAACCTTTTTACGAGTTCTCTAACATAGCTTAAAACTGCCTTTTCACACCGACTTTATTGCACATTTTCTGATCGGAATCACTCATAATTAGTTCAGGGACTCGTAATGAATTTTGCTACAGACTTTGCAGTAATTAAATGGTAGGGTCACAGCTTAAAGACCCATAGTTCCGCGGTACAACGGCAATGCTGTACATCAGTTTAGAACCTCGCGCGTTGGTGTGCACGTGCGATAGATACGCGGGTTGTTGTCGCCCTTATCGCTCCCTCATTTCTGTGCCACGGAGAGCCAAATCAGCTCCAGGTACATAGGACTTTTGACGTATCGCCAACAGCGAGAACTTAGAAACGGAGCAGGAATAGGAAAGGAATTAGCCTGTAGTAAAATAACATCCCAGTATTTGCCTAAAGTGATTTCAGAAAACTATAGAAAACCGAGATCAGGGTGACCGGACCGCAATTTGCAAATCAGCCCTTTCGAATATATGTTCAAATATTCAACCTGACTAAACAAAATTTTTTTTTTACAACCAGCTAAGTGCGAAGTAGTTTACACACAAAAGCACAAACCATAACAGGCAACAAATAAGACAATATTTGAAATAAATATTAATAACTAGTAAANCAATATTTGAAATAAATATTAATAACTAGTAAAATAAATCACAAATTTAAGAGCAAAATATGTCCCAAAACAGTAGTACAGTAAACATTCGTAAAATGTAATTTGTAACTTCCTCAAAATACGACGAAGATAGTGAGCCTGAATATTTAAAAGGAACTGAAATTGAAAACAAAAAATGTGACTTTCAAGACCGTCACGAGTTGCAAATAGAAACAGCGCACAGAGTTACACGACATGGCACAGAACATTTTTTACAAGTGCTAGTCATGATGTGAGCAGTAGACTACGTTTGGCAGTCGCAAGTGAGTGAGTGAAGAGATTTGGGTTGCTCTTAACAGGGAGGTCTTTAGAGCCAATAAGGGTTATTGAGGTGAGTATGGAGCAGCGCCGGAATGAAGGGGCGGGGGAAACGGGAGATCCCCGAGAAAACCCGCCGACCANTGGAGCAGCGCCGGAATGAAGGGGCGGGGGAAACGGGAGATCCCCGAGAAAACCCGCCGACCAGCGGCATCGTCCTGCGCGATTTCCACATGCAAAAATCCGGGAGTGACCCGGCCGGGGATTGAACCTGGCTCACCTTGGTGGGAGGTGAGCAGGCTAACCGCTCAGCCACTGCCACTCCGCAGCCGCAAGCTGCAGAACTATTTAAACTGTATCAGAATACGTAAAATTAATTGGCACGCTACGTAAATTGAACAAATTTATGGTACTGTTAATCAAGTACAATTTCAATTCGGATTTGTTTTTTGAGTTATAAAAATTGTACCTAACGAGCTCTGTTTATATTCGCAGATTAGCTGCAGGAATGACCNGGATTTGTTTTTTGAGTTATAAAAATTGTACCTAACGAGCTCTGTTTATATTCGCAGATTAGCTGCAGGAATGACCATACCACAGTAACAAAGTTCGATCATAATATACCATCATCTTCGACACCAGCTAGGCTATAACTTGTGGTGGAAGCTATTGTATCACGTTTACTTCCAATATGTTATTTAGTTTCGAGAAGTGTTCTGTACATTAAGGAGCGGGTGACATCTAGAAGAAATAGTCTGCAAGAGAAATGTGTGTATTGTAGATTCTTCTCTCGTATTATTTCGATGAGATCAGCACCAACGATGGGTACGTTAACTACCTCCTTCAATTTACGAAGATACTGAATAAGTGGTATTGAACTGTAAACGTATCCAGTATGGTAAAGATTTATTGTTCTGAATTATAATTTTATTTTTTTAATGAACGAGAAGCTTTTTTTTAACAAGTAGACATGAGGTTAGGTGTAATGTGTATGCGGGGCAAGAGGCCATGGGGAAGAAATAGGGATGGATAACTGAAGGGAGTGGAACAGTGCGTATGGATGATAGATGATTGGAGCAAAGTGAGAATGACGAGGTGGTGAAATACCAAAAATTATGGAGTGACCTGTGCTGCAAACAGACCCGGCCAATGGCTGGAATCGGTTATAAATGATCTAAAAAAGGACAAAACTAGTTTATGTACACCGAAGAGCCAAAAAAACTGGCACACCTGCCTCATATCGTGTAGGGCCCTCGCGAGCACTCAGAAGTGCCGCAAGACGACGTGGCATGGACTCGACTAATGTCTGAAGGTATGCAGGAGGCAATTCACACCATGAAGCCTGCAGTGCAGTTCACAAATGCAAAGGAGTGCGAGGCGGTGGAGATCACTTCTGAACAGCACGTTCCAAGGCATCCCAAATATGCTCAATAATGTTTACGTCTGGTGATTTAGATGACCAATGGAACGTGTGGAGTGTCGCATTGTCCTGCTGGAATTGTCCACGTCCGTCGGAATTAACAATGGACATGATTGGGTGCAGGTGATCGGACAGTTACGTATCTGTCACTTGTATTAGGGGTCCCATTTCGCGCCAACTGCACACGGCCCATACCATGACAGAGCCTCCACCAGCTTGAACAGTGCCCTGTTGACATGTAGGGTCCACGTATTCATGAGGATGTCTCCATACCTGTACACGTCCATCCACCCGATACAATTGGAAACGAGACTCGTCAGACCAGGCAACGTGTTTCCTGTCATCAACATTCCAATGGCGGTGTTGTCGAGCCCAGGCGAGGCGTAAAGCTTTGTGTCGTGCAGTCGACAACGGTACACGAGTGGGCCTTTGGCTCCGAAAGCCTATATAAATGATGGTCCGTTGAATAGTTGGCACGCTGGCACTTGTTGATGCCCCAGCTTTGAAATCTGCGTCAATTTGAGAAATGGTTGCACGTCTGTCACGTTTAATGATTCTCATCAGTCGTCGTTTGTCCCGTTCGTTCACGATATTTTTTTTCGGCTGCTGCGATGTCAAAGATTTGATGTTTTACCGGATTCCCTATATTCATGGCACACTCGTGAAATGGTAGTACTCGAAAATCCAAATTTTATCGCTACCTCGGAGAGGCTATGTCCCATCTCTCGTGCGCCAACTATAACACCACGTTCAAACTCACTTAAATCTTGATAATCTGCCATTGTAGCTGCAGTAACCAATGTAGCAACTTAGCCAGACACTTGTTGTTTTATATAGGCGTTGCCGACCGCATCGCGTTATTCTGATTGGTCCCATACCTCTGTTATTTGTATACGCGCGCCTAAACCGGTTTTTTTTTGGCTCTCCAGTATAGATATTAGCAATTTTTACACATTTTCTTTGTTAGTAAGTGTACCTGTAAGCATGATTTTTTGTTAATATAAAACAGTTTCCGTACTCTGGCTACACTTCAGCTGGTGCCATATCTCATAATCAGGGCTACCGATGGGTTTTAAATGTAATAATTTCTGTGATGATTCTTGTCTAAAAACTTTGCAATTTAACATACAAAAATTTTAAATCGGTCGTACTTTCTGTGTTTCTTTTTTTCAAAGATGTAATCTTAATCTCACTTAGCCATGTATGTTAAAAATGTTATGGCATTGTAATGCNCTCACTTAGCCATGTATGTTAAAAATGTTATGGCATTGTAATGCAAATAACATTTTAAGTGTGATATTTGTTTCTTAACTGTCATAAGTAGGTATAGAGACGAAACAGAATTCATGTTAAGGTGGGGTAGAAAATGGTGACATCTGTAGAGTGTACATGGTTGTCGACAATACGTCTGTAAGTATAAAATATATGCCAGTTTTCTGGAGATGTTTTCCTAGCGAAAAATCTGAATTTGGAAATCTTATTAACTCACTATCCTCTCAAATATAAGCTTGTACGATCGAGTAACATTATATATATATATGTATGTATTCCTTAATAATTTTTTTGCACTTAAAAGATAGACATATGATTTTACAGAAATGTTTTTCCATTAACTATTTTCCATTCATAATCTTTCATGAAAGCGTACACTGTGTGTTTATGAAACTAGCAATGTGCAGTCTTCCCAGTGTGCGAGCGTAATGTTAGTCCAAAGACGACGTCGTTCCTCTTTCTGAAAAAGTTTTTGTCAGTGATATGTGCCTTTAATTTTTCACATGTGTTTATCATTTCCTATTAAGGGGAATTTTCAAACGTTCTACAATCACTGTCGTAGAACGATCTGAAATACTTAAATTCATTTGTATCGAACGTTTCCCGATGACTAAAAAACTCATAATGTTATAAATTACATTATTATAAAATTGGTGGGTTCGTCTTAAAGTTTAACATTTTATCATATAGCAAAAACAAAGAAACTGTTAACGTTTATGTACAACAGCGAAATATAGTGTACTTTGACTTCTTCTTCTCCGGACTTCGACATTTTCTCAGGGCCGGTTTCGCCTACTAATATTAGCTTCCTTCTAAGCCACATTAATTTTTTTAATGAGTTTAAAGTTATGTTGTGTTCCACCACTGTTTTCTCGAGTTGAAGTTAATCGAACTTAGTTAAACTTGGAGCCATGTTTCGTTTATACACATAGGACTTAATTGTTGCGAATGTACTCGATCAGAAACCAATGATCATCGAACGATTTTTTTTTTTATTTCGATTTACTGCTTGTTTGCTGTGAGAATATTGCTGATATTGTCATTATTACAAAAATTGCCGCAATTGTTAAAATTTGAGAAAAAGATGACTTTTGAACAAAAAATTCATTTACTTCGTTGTCTCTTTATTTTGTATTATGAAACAAGATTAAAATTAAGTAGTAAGGTTAGTTGATGCACCTGATAATTTACGGCGTCCTAGGTTACTGTTTGAGTAAAACTATTGATGCAAATTTATGTCGCATTAAATCATTTTACGCCTATAAATAAAGCACAAACACCTTAGTTTAGTTTAGTAATCAGAACACTGATTTAAGTGTAGCGTTTTCGGTTAGGTCAATTGATTAACAAAGAAATTTGAGTAAAACTGCTTAGGTCAGCTTGAGCACACAGTATACTTAAGTGTTTGTTAACCTTTTTGCTTAGGTTATAATATAATGACGGGAAATATTTGGGACTTCATTTTATTGAAATTTTCTTTGTATTAATTCCTGTGTTTATAAGAGTTCGAAAGAAGAGGGACTATTTACCAAAATAAAATGTGCTTGGTTTTCAAAAATAAATGTAGGCTACTGTTTTCGAACAGTAGATCCAGGGAATTTTAGGTCATATAGACGACAGTTTACAAATGACGTGCTGCCTAACACTATATCACATACACATTTTGCCAACCACTCCCACTGTTGCGGTTCTGTTGTTTGACAAGGTTACGGAATACTGTTTTTGGGGAGTGTTACGAATGAACTGTGTACCAATGGAGGTCAAAATTAATTTCGAGAATCTGAAAATTGATATTATGGCTTCAAACTAATAAATTAGGTACATCACAAACTTTAGGTTACATTTTATTTCTACAATCGAGAAAGTGTTAAGGATGATATTATTCATAATTTTATTGTACAATCAAAAGTTATACAATTTAATATGAATACAAACACATATCACGTTGTTAAAAGCATATTTACTATAAGAAAACTATAAACGAACACATAAATCATACATTTCGTGTTTCCACTGTGCGAATATGTATAAATGTGAAGATAGCTATACTATTTTAATTAATGTCATTAATTTTGTATGTAATGAAACCTATGTAGAAATTATAGCCTAAATCCTCACTATTATTTCAAAATATTATTCGATACAAAGATATGACATTTTTATTTTAATATTTTAGTGTTATTGGATGTGCCAAACTTGTCGGAATTGGGCAGTTAACTTTTAACCTCACTCAACTCGAAAAGCACGTGGTGGAAAACACATTACGTATAATCGAGTTTATGTTGCAACAGATCGAGATGAAATTACTAAAATTTCATTGATGAAACCAGCTGTTAATAATTGCCTATACAACTGGCTTCATTACGCTATCAGACACTTAGTCCTTCTTATGAGTTTGTTTGCGTTTTGTTTTGCAACACACAGATGATAAAACATTTATTTGAACTGGCCTGACTTTATTCTAGTTACTTTAAAACTTTGAAGTAGAAAATGTTTAAAAAAATTTCAGCACATGCTAATGTTAAGAGTGCCACGTGGTTCTCACCATTCAATTGGTAAAAATATGCCTAGTGTTGAAATTCAGAAAGGATTACTGTGCAGCTGCCGTGCGTGCTATATCCCAGTTTCATCGGGAAAATTTGAGTAGTGACGGTCTATGAGTAAACTATACTTGCCTGTGAGTATAAGGGTTGGCAGTTGAAACCCTGGTGCCAGTCTATATTCAGTGAGAGGGGTTGGGCATGTTTGCGTTTGAGAGAGAGAGAGAGAGAGATAGAAATAGAGGGAGAGAGAGTGTGTGTGTGTGAGTGCAAACGGATATACAATTACACACGCATGCACTAGTTTTATATGGATTTAGTACTTTTATGATAGGCTTAATACAACGATATTACACATAGTATGTGCGTCTGCAAATGTAAGGGTGAATACATACAAAGCAAGGTTATTCTGTGAACGCTCATGAATTGCAGAACGAAATCTAGTATTGCGTAAACCGTTGACATTCTCCTCACATGGTAATGGTTTAGAATCTGTATGGAATATATTTCCCCTGCCATGAAAATATGTCAAACTATACAGCTTTAATGGTGCATTAACACCTCTAGTGGCAATAATAATTTAGACTAGAAGAAACATTATGAGCCTACTTTAAGAAACTCATTAAGGTCCCTGCCTGCCTACAGCGCGAAGTATGCTGTAGAGCTTCAGCAAATACGCTTTTTTATAGAAACTATTTGACTTGCGGTTACAGATTTTGTAAATAAATAAGATTAAGGTACGTTGCCTCTCTCACGAGAATTTGGGTATAACTCAGCTTTGCCAATTAAGAGAAAATAGACGCCGAATATGGCAAAATGACTACTTTTCTCGGTCATGTCGAACTCATATTTTCTATTATTTTTACCTAAAACCTCTTAAAAAAAATAATATACATCTTTATCTTTCATTGCGTGTACAATTTGCACTAAGTCAAAACTGAAACTTTTGAGAAAAACGTAATCTTCCACGGCGTGTTTTGTATTGGAACTCTATCCAGAGAGTGGTGCCGCCACGACCGCTCGACAAGGCGAGAGACAAGTTGCCTCGCGCCAGGATATTCTTCTCCCTTCGTCCTCTTTACTTTCGCACTTTGTCCATCTCCCCTTTAGTTGCTTACTGTCTGCTTTGGTGAGACGTCACGCTGCGCGCTCCTTGCTGTTACTCCAGCTGCCAGTGATGAACATTCAACCCGACCCAAGACGAGGAAGCAAGGGAAGGTTACGACTCAGTGCACGTCGCAAAAAGAATAAAGCCCTAAAAGGATGAAAATGCATCGCAATAGGAAACAGGTAGGTGTCTAATATTGATAGAACTGTTTTTGTATGTAGTAAATTTCGATTTTTTCTATTGATGGTCAAAGATCCTTCTATGAAATCTAGTCTACAATTAGTTTGTCCGCGCATAAACGTTCCGGGAACGCAAGTCCCAACATCGCGTCTACAATAAAACGTTCTACTAGTTTAGCTCTCAAACGCTAATGTAATGCAACAGCCAAAAGTGTCGTATTGAGCCATTTCTATGCGCACATAAAAAGAAAAACATTATTTTCATTTCAACACTATGTTTTTTGGTTCAAGTAGCGTCTCCATAACTGCACGCAAGTACGCCTGGCAGTTGATTTCCCACGCAAAAATGAACACAACGGTATGAAATTTTTTTCAAATACATCTTATAGGTAATGTAGAGAGTATCTTTACTTCTAAGAAGCAGTAGTCTACTTAACATAAAATCACCAAATAAAACTCATAAACATGTAAATAATATCTTATGCAATAAAAGTGGAAAGTTTTCAGCAAAAAAAATATATTTTTGAGCACGTTTTTGGCGTTTTGTTAATACTTCACATTTTAAAACTGTGTTGATGCAAAATGTTCTCCAGAAGCAATGTTGTGAGCAAGTGAAAGACAAGCATAACAAAAATAACAGATAACCACACTATACGGAGAATTGCAATTGAAAAATTTCGATAGCGTTGCCTAAGCAAATTTTCTCCACTGCTGAGTTTAAAAAAAAATACGAAACCAATCGATAAATACCATATACGTATAGTTTTCCTTGAAAAAATGTTCCTATTTTAAAAACTTATAAGTTCGTAAATATTGTAGAATATAATTTCACAAGATATATTCATTATAAAAAAGACAATATTGGATATGTTTTATTATGAAACGTTGTACAGGATATGGCAAACAACTAATATTTATTACATTTTTTTAAAATGTTTTTATTGAATTGATTTATGTGTACTAGTAAATAAAACTTTTATTTGACATACAGCATGATAAGTGCTATATTTACCTAATTATTTCAGGGTACTCTTTATGAAAGAAGATGATACGAGAATGAACCTTTTATGTTCAAGTGATAAAAAATATTCACGAATTTAATAAATGTTATATCACAGTCAACTAAAAATATGGTTAAATGCAATTATTCGAGTAAATACTCATTTTCTGAACATAAAGATTATCTCGTTCCCAGTTATATCCATACTGTATTATTTCTGTGGGTATTTTTTTTTATCTTAGCTTTGAACTGTTATGCATTTAATGATATCCTGTCATTTACAAAAAAACATGCTCAGCTGTTTCTATAGCAGCGTTTTTGAAACACATTTGTGTAGTGGTAATTATTAATTGTTTAATTATAAACACGTTCAGGTAGAATTATGTAAATACGAATATACAATTTACATTGATTACCAAAATTTGTTACTGAAATTCAACTTTCTGCTGTTTTTTGTTATTTCAGATTTATTTTCCTAACACCAACTCAGCTACAAGAAATGAAAAGTAAACCCTCGTGTGAAACGATAGCACAAAATATAAACACAGCCCATAACGATACCGGAAAAGTAGCTACAAATTCCGCAAAGAAGTAAGTGAACTATCTAGCATTTGTACGTGTTATGCAGGGACTGTAGTACACTATTTATATTAATTGTGTGCACGTTATTCCAACTAATAGCAAGATATTGCATAACTTCATTGGAGCACTAACGCGACTTGGCCAGAAAGTGTGTAAACTGAAAAATGTTGAGTAAAACAAACTATTGGTTTTGGAAATTCCAAATGACTTAGTGAAATACTTTCAACCATGTGTGTGTGGTTTGGTACAGTAAAGTTATTTATTTTGTATGATTATGTTATTTCAAGAAAAATATATTGTACGGCAACCAAACGTTTTACTTGAAACAAGAAATTATTTGTTTCTTATGAACTCGTTTCCAGAAAACTATTGCAATCAAAATTAAATCTTAAAAAAAAAATTATTTACTACAAAAACTGGAATGTAAGTGAAACACAATGCATTAACAAACACTTAATTTTTCCAAAATAAATAAAAAAATTATATAAAAAAGTGATATTTCAGGCCATTTCTACTAATGTGCAATACAATGCTGTGACGATCTCAACCAAACTGACTGACGGTATGATATATCGAACAGACAGTGCTAATGCATTTTGTTTAATTTAATTTTTTTCAATTTTAAAGGAAAATATTATTTTCTTTCTAAGTGAACTAGAGGTTATGTGGATACAGAATATTTAGTTGTACAGCATACCATATGTTTTTCATTGGAACTGTTTCTTTTGAATTGTCTGTACCACGATATTTTCATTGTCTAGATTACAAAATATACTGCTCTAATAGAAAAAAGGACACATAATTTACACAAAGTACGATTAGAGTAAAAACACTTCCCCTGATTACATTTAAGTCAATAAAAAAATATTGTTTCAGCAGACCACGTATTTATTCGCTCCTAACAAAATATTAATGTGACTACCGCTGTGTGGAGAGTGTTTGTGGCAGCGTAGATGACAAGTACAACGTTCTGTACAAATGGTTGCGTGAACAAAATATGTGTAAATCTTAACGTAAAAAACAAAAAAAATGTGTTTCCCTCAACAAACTATTAAAAAATATTTTGTTTCGATTAAAGTAACTAATTCATTTGTAACGAATAAGCTTTAAGTACATTTGCCAAAAAAATTTTTTTTTAAGTTAGTAAACATGCTCTAATTTAATTTATATGGTACCGGTAAGATAAATTATTTTCTCGGAGTAAAGAAGGGTTTAAGCCGGCTTAGCAAAAGAAAAAGGGGAGTAATTAAAACTGAATTTTGCATGTAAATGCGAAACAGAAAATAACGGACAATTACCTTAGTTACGTAATAACGTTGCATTAAAATTATTATCATATGCTATAGTGCTACTAACAACTACTGAAAACTGAAATAAACTATTAACTTTGTACCTGTTGATGACCGCCAGGTGCTAATGGATGGTGTTACAACTCTCCGAAATCCCTACTGGCCAAGCCAATTTAAAAGCCTAAATGTGATTATTACAAAAAAAATTCATAGGAACTTAATTTGTAAATAGATTTTAAACCCTGTGGTACCTTATTTTACTAGAGATTTTTAACTTATAGTTGGACTGGTTTTGGGTTTTGGTACTATGTTCACTACTTTACCATCATCGTATCAAACAAATGACACATTTAACTCTACCTTATCACATTTTCACCTTATGACATTTTCAATAATGTTTTGCAAACCTTAAGCAGCGGAATGTATCTTGAAACATCGTGTTTTTTTCAAGCATCTTGTATGACAATAATTTCAATTTTATTAGAATTTTCAGGCACAAACTACAACATTCTGACGATACTGCAGCGTCGGTGATCTTCACTGGGAGCGAAATGGTATTCTCGAATTGTGTAGTCAAAAATATATGTGTGAAGTTACTACGCCTTCTACATAACATAGGTAATACAGAGCCTATAAACGTTGTCATATCCCAAACACTTACCAACAAAAAAATGATTTCATAATATGTTTTTTTCAGGGATTCTCTAAAAACATCAACTACCTTGTTTACGACAAACATGAGCAAAGAAAAAATGAGTTCATAGTGTCAAATACTCTGCAAGTAGATACTCCTGGCTGCTCCTTCTGGCCTGGTGAAAAACTGCCAAATACCGTAAATAATAGTCTGTGAGACTGTTTTGGATGGCATAGATAGGATCAATTATTTTCCTCCTAGTCCTCTGAATAATGAGTTGTCTATGAATCAAAGCACTGCAGAAATGTAAAACGTGCATAATTCAATAACTGAAAATGCAACCCAATTTCTATTTCTTGAGAAAACACCCGGGGAAGCGTCTTTGACCACGATAGTATCTTCACCAGAGATGTTGGCCATTAACACCGGTTCAAATGATTAAATCAAAAATTGTTTCCCAAACCCGAGCTCTCAGGAAGAAGAATATTTGATGTTGGACATATGTTCCACGAAATTAAACGAATGAACAATCATGGTGGATTATGCTTAAAACAACATCATGTGCCAAGACAGTTACTTCTCTTCTTTACAGTGACTTTAAAGGCTTCGTGGGAAATANAACTTATAGTTGGACTGGTTTTGGGTTTTGGTACTATGTTCACTACTTTACCATCATCGTATCAAACAAATGACACATTTAACTCTACCTTATCACATTTTCACCTTATGACATTTTCAATAATGTTTTGCAAACCTTAAGCAGCGGAATGTATCTTGAAACATCGCGTTTTTTTCAAGCATCTTGTATAANCCCTTCTATTGATATTGAAATACTTGTATGTATAATTTTTTTTTTATACGAGTGACATGTCTACCTTTAATACAAACAGTAATCTTTACTGGGAGCAAAATGAAATTCTGGAATTGTGTAGTCAAAAATATATTTGTGAAGCTACTACGCCTTCTACATAACATTGGTAATACAGAGCCTATATAAGTTGTCATATCCCAAACACTTACCAACAAAAAAATTATTTCATAATATGTTTTTTTCAGGGATTTTCTAAAAACATCAACTACCTTGTTTACGACAAACATGAGCAAAGAAAAAATGAGTTCATAGTGTCAAATACTCTGCAAGTAGATACTCCTGGCTGCTCCTTCTGGCCTGGTGAAAAACTGCCAAATACCGTAAATAATAGTCTGTGAGACTGTTTTGGATGGCATAGATAGGATCAATTATTTTCCTCCTAGTCCTCTGAATAATGAGTTTTCTATGAATCAAAGCACTGCAGAAATGGAAAACGTGCATAATTCAATAACTGAAAATGCAACCCAATTTCTATTTCTTGAGAAAACACCCGGGGAAGCGTCTTTGACCACGATAGTATCTTCACCAGAGATGTTGGCCATTGACACCGGTTCAAATGATTAAATCAAAAATTGTTTCCCATATCCGAGCTCTCAGGAAGAAGAATATTTGATGTTGGACATATGTTCCACGAAATTAAACGAATGAACAATCATGGTGGATTATGTGGGTGCTCCTTCTCCAATATGGAGTTTGTTAAAGAAGAAAACAGAGGCCTCGTCAGCATTTTCCATTTTGAATGCAACGTGTGTGGCATTAAAACAAATTTTCATTCCGAAGATCTGAAACGTAAAGACAGTTGCATGGACATTAATGCAGCTGCTGTAAGTAGTATGTTAACGACTGGTCAAGGTTATTCATATCTAAGTAAAATAACAGCTACCCTTGATATGCCATGCATGTCGAAAGATACATACACTCGACATGAAAGGTTGTTATCGACAGTTATTCATTATATTGCCTGTAGGAAAATGAATGAGGCTGCAAAGGAGAGAGAGAGATGGCAATTGAAGCAGGTGATGTTGACGAAGATGGAATATCGTTCATTACAGTTGTTACTGATGGAGCTTGGAGTAAGAGGTCCTACAAGACTTATTACAATGCATTGTCAGGCGTGGTAAGTACTCGAGTTGGTAGTAACTTGTAATTATTTATCCCAAAAGTAATCAACGTAGTGTGATTACGTTAAACTGGTTTCAGGCTTGCATTTTGGGCAAAAGAACTGGCAAGGTGCTATTTGTAAGTGTCAGGAAAAAGTATTGCTGCATTTGTAAAAGAGCACACAACAAGAAGCAACCAGCTACAAATAACACCTGTTTCCAAAATTGGGGGAAGTCGTCGACTTCAATGGAAGCTGACATCATTTTTGAAGGCTTCCAGAAAAGTTTATCTATTTACAATTTATGGTACCGGTGTCTGATAGGTAAGATAATGAATATTTCCAGAGTTACGTGTTTATAAACATGATATCTAAGTGTTTTGCCATGCTTACCTTATAGTTAAATTGTCTTAAAAAATAGTTTCCATAATACGTGGTTACTATTGCTGGATATTAAAGTAAACATTTATGTTTACGTTGTAGCTTTAATGCTTCTGCTATGGGCTATTCCCACGCTGTTTTCAGATACCACCCTGTCGTCTTGATATTTTAGCTACTTTTTTTTCCTCTGAAAAAGTAAATAATTACGTTTTGAGGGAAACTTTATTGCACTGTCACTGTGTTACCTTGTAATTAACAATAACATGCTTTTATTTATTACAAATAAAAAACTTTCATAATTTGTACTAGTACTATTCTTAATTCGCTCCAAGATCTCAATGTAATAATACTATCTTCAAAATTAAGTGCTGTAACATTTTCTAGTCAAGGATGCCGCATTATGGCCTAAGACCTTATTAAGGACCGACCCGGGAATTAAGGGAAAAGGGAATAGAAGATTCCCGGGAAAATCCCGCGATCAGACGGCATCTTTCGTTATGATCTCCATATGCGAAAATTGTCATATCCCTGCCGGGAAACTATCTAAGATCGTTGTGGCAGATCGTTGTACCAAAGCCACTATGCCAATAGCAGTTGCTGTGTGACTTTGTTAATTACTACTTTTCACAATTTCCTTCATTTGTGACAAACACTCATACTTTGTTCAGTAAATTTGAATTGCGCAAAGATACATGCGTAAACCAAAACTGCATATGATTGGAGGACACAAATCATTTTAAGAAATACGTTGAAATATATCTCGAGATTTATAAAATGTAGACTAATATACAAGACAATATTGCATGATATCACCGAAAAAGTCATGTTCCTTTTACTACCTAACACATAATTTAGTCACAAACCCGTGCGGGCCCTCACATAATTGTATACATACCAATATGCATACGTACTTTCATACACACACACATACATGCATGCGTGCATAAAAATATATGCATACGGGCATACAATATGTTTCATACATGCGTGTAAACATGCATACATACATGCACAAACTCAAACACATATACGCCCATATATTTGCATTTTAAAAGTTTTGATTTGTTATGTCGAAAAACAAGAAATATTGTTGATGTAAAATTGAAAGTGATGTTTTCGTATGATGTTATTTTCCCAGATGATGGCGACAGTAGTGTAATGCGACAACTCACTAAAGCGAAACCATATGGTCCCTACTACTACATCAAGAAAATAGAGTGCACTAACCACATACTAAGGAACTATCTTCGGCGTCTGAACGAAATAGCATCGAAAGTGAAAACCTATGTTAGTTAAGTGCCTACTGCATTGGGATCAAAAATAAGAAAGAGAACCCCGTGACATCGAGCCGCAGTCTCTGGGTCCATCAATCACAGGAAGTCGGAACATTCTCTAACACTTCAACAACGCATCCAGATGCTTCACAAAGACGTTGATAACGGGCCATATCATATTTTTGGTGATCATTCCAGGTGTGGAGACCTTCACTACTTTTGTATACGAATGGAAGACGAAGAAAATTTATTTCCACTTTTGGAGAGCTTTGGCATGTGGCAAGAAATTATAGCTGTTTAAATACTGTCGCTCACCATGCAGAAAGCCTGTTAGAAAATGTCACAAAAAACCTTGTTGAAAACTTTAGTTCTACACTGTAGATTTGTTGTAGGAAAAAGGGTA
The DNA here is from genome assembly GCA_002778355.1 of Clitarchus hookeri. Classification (NCBI taxonomy): domain Eukaryota; kingdom Metazoa; phylum Arthropoda; class Insecta; order Phasmatodea; family Phasmatidae; genus Clitarchus; species Clitarchus hookeri. The sequence goes on from NQII01011078.1 coordinate 18,583, forward strand.
CATTTTGCCTTACGGGGTGGATACGAAATGCGAAGTGAACTGTATGTCGTACAGCACAATACAGGAGCAAAGGTGCAGCGGTGCCTAAGTACTGAAATGACAGGGTGCGGTCACGGAAAAGATATCAGAGCTTACGAAAGAAAGAAACAAAAATCTGAATAAAAGAGAACTTTCAGAAAAGCCAAACAAAGTCTTTCAAACATTACAAAAACTCGGCTTGGTTACACTTGGGCTAATAACCACTATGGGAATGTGGAACAATCCACACAACCAACTCCAGATTTACATGTATCTGTGTATGAAGAATAAAAAGTACAGTTCTTAAAGATTTTGGAGTTAAGTGATGAACAGAGAAGAAAACTTCAAAACGCAACAACATCACAAGCCAATTCTCATTTGTGGCATTGTGAACGATTAAAACTCTTAACCTGTTCCAACTTTGAGGAAATGGACTGAATGCTTAAAACAACATCATGTGCCAAGACAGTTACTTCTCTTCTTTACAGTGACTTTAAAGGCTTCGTGGGAAATANATGCTTAAAACAACATCATGTGCCAAGACAGTTACTTCTCTTCTTTACAGTGACTTTAAAGGCTTCGTGGGAAATAACTATGGCATTGAGAAAGAGCCTATCGCTCGGAATGCTCTTGCAAATTATTTGCAAGCAGACATTTCGCTAGCAGGGCTGTACGTTGATGAAGAACTTCCATGGCTTGCGGCTTCTCTTGATGGCCTACTTGGAGAAAAAACTATAGTGGAAATCAACTGTCCTGCATTGGCATCAGCATTAACACCTGAGTAAGCGATATTTGAGAAGAAATTACAATTCTTCACCTTTGCTGACGGAAAGTTACGCTTGAAAGAAACACATCCCTATGTGTGCCAGATTCAAGGTCAACTACACATTACAAAACTCCAAATTTGTGTGTTTACACTTTGGATCCCACAAGGAATGCTTGTACAAGAGATCGATAGGAGTGACAGATTTTGGTGAGAAAATATGATGGTTAAGCTGACAAACTTTTATATGAATTGTCTGCTACCAGAAGTTATCGATCCGAGATTACCACGCAACATGGAAATCAGAGAACATTCCTACGACATCTCAACACGAATTCACCAAAAGACAAATAAACTGGATTGAGGAGAAATGTCAACTTCCTTAATGTGTAATACATTGCAAAATTTGTGTCTTAAATGAATTATTCCCGGCGAGTGAAATTGTGCAAAAATATTCTTAGAATATTTGAGAAGNTGCAAAATTTGTGTCTTAAATGAATTATTCCCGGCGAGTGAAATTGTGCAAAAATATTCTTAGAATATTTGAGAAGATGAATTAAAAGATATCCAGTTTTTTCATACATGTATAATTAAAAGGTACTTAATATCGGTAATACATAAATCAAATTTGCTGGGAGTAGTGTCAGTAAAAAAAATAATATGTGTTCTAACGATAAAATTTAAGGAGACGCAAATTTTTATGTTGTACTGTTTCAGTACATGGCATGCATATGTGATAATATAACTTAAATGGGTTGGAAATTACAACCACCTATGCTTATATGTTCGCATAGGGCCTAAATGACTTTGTGATAATTTTCGATGTCAGGGGTGATGTGTATGTTACACATTTGACGTCTATATATTAAACGGGTTGGAAATTACGACCAACTATGCTTATAAGTTTGCATAGGGCCTAAATGACCATATGTTAATTTTTTAATAATTTTTATTATATTTAGCATTACATGGCATGCACACGTAATTCTAAATATNTGCAAAATTTGTGTCTTAAATGAATTATTCCCGGCGAGTGAAATTGTGCAAAAATATTCTTAGAATATTTGAGAACATGAATTAAAAGATATCCAGTTTTTTCATACATGTATAATTAAAAGGTACTTAATATCAGTAATACATAAATCAAATTTGCTGGGAGTAGTGTCAGTAAAAAAAATTATATGTGTTCTAACGATAAAATTTAAGGAGACGCAGATTTTTATCTTGTACTGTTTCAGTACATGGCATGCATATGTGATAATATAACTTAAATGGGTTGGAAATTACAACCACCTATGCTTATATGTTCGCATAGGGCCTAAATGACTTTGTGATAATTTTCGATGTCAGGGGTGATGTGTATGTTACACATTTGACGTCTATATATTAAACGGGTTGGAAATTACGACCAACTATGCTTATAAGTTTGCATAGGGCCTGAATGACTCTGCGATAATTTTCGATGTTGTGGGTGATGTGTATGTTACAAATATGACGCCTATATCTTAAAAGGTTCGGGAATTATGGCCAATTATGCTTATAAGTTCACATAGGGCTTAAACGACAATTTGTTAATTTTCCTTGCCAGGGGCGATGCCTATGTTATGAATTTAATGGTTGTACCTAAAATGGTTCGCGAATTACGGCCAACAATGCTTATAAGTTCGCATAGGGCCTAAATGACCATGTGTTAATTTTTTTATAATTTTTATTATATTTAGCATTACATGGCATGCACACGTAATTCTAAATATAAATTTAAAGAAAATGTTTTTTTTTTTAATATTTGGCTAACTATTATAAGACTGGTAGGTATGTCATTGTTATCGGAGGAATATGTGGCAGGCTCTTCATAATAACGAAATTTGTTAGCCCAACGGTCTCTGTGTAAAATAAAAAAAATTATTTCTTATTAATTTTTATAAAATACTATTACTTAATTTCATGCTCTCTTTTGACAGCTTTTGCTCATTCGAAATACAGCTTCATGTGGTCCACAGAAAAATGCTATTTCATATATATTTTTTTTTTTTTACATTTGTGCATGTAAATGCTATTATTTTATGTTGCACAGTCTCGCGCCTACAGTTTAAGTGTGGCAGCATATTTCAGCTTTCCATGAATTCCAAACAATTATGGCCATTATTATATGAGAAATGCTTATATGCGTCGAATATTGATACATGCCAGTTGCCAGTATTCTTGCTAAACAAACATTAGACAATTTTCTGTGTATATGTGGAACATGTTTCAATATATCTTAATGTATTTTAATAAGTTTGTTTTATTTCATAGAGTATTATGGATTTGATTAGCACAAAAACAAGTTTTACGCATGTTGCTGTATTCTTGCACTTTCAGGAAAAAAATAAAAAATACTAACTTGTTTGACTACGAAGTTAATGAATTCTCATTTCCAAGTGTACTTCCAAACCCTGATATATAGATAGTAAAATTACTTCTAAGATTCCTCCAATCATTGTAACTTATTTTATAACATCATTACTACGTATATATAAATTATTTATTCATGTCTTATAATTGTGTTGTATTACGTTCAGGCACGCATACACAATTTTGCTTATAACTACTTGTCAGATGCTCTGAGGATTCAATCGTTTTACCCCCTCTTCTCGACAACCTTTTTTTTTTTTTTTTATAAAATTTAACTTTTAGTTATATTTTATCTATGTTCATTTATAATCAACATGAATTTAAAAAATGAATAAAATAGGTGGGTTGGTAATGCCTAGTAAGAAATAGTNTCCCTATATTTTATTCGTCAGAACACACGCTCTGGCGAAGCTCGCAGGCGGACGACCGCTATAAGGATTAAAGGTTTTATGGATGTGATGGGAGAATGGCGCCAAGACGGCCCGGCGGAACGACCATGTGCGGAGGAAGGCAGATGCAGCTGCATCTCGCAGCTGCCAAGGGACGCTGAGCCCACACCAGCGGCTGAGTCTGTCCCGGGTTAGTTTCANCTGAGCCCACACCAGCGGCTGAGTCTGTCCCAGGCTGGTTTCAGCAATAAATATTGAGAGCTTTTAGCGGGCATACTGGGAGAATAACGACACGATATCCGGAGGCATAAAAACAAAAACAACACGTGTGCTGAACCAAAGGGGCCACCCAAGAAATCCCGCACGTGCAGAACGGAACAATAAACTTCCCGGCCAGAATCAAGGGGCGACGCCAGGCCGACTGCGGACAACAGGAGCAGCGGCCACGTGTTTTACGACTCAGGGGGGATGCGAAAAAGCACCCTGGCCACGTGCAGGGACGGTGCAAGTTGAATATGGCGATGGAACCTACAAAATGACGGGAGTGCAGGAGGAACGGGTCAGTCAGTCTAGGATCGAGCAGTCAGGCAGTCAGTCGGAGGACCTGAAGTGAGGCGTCCGGATCGAGAATGCATCACGACATCAACCTCAGTCGGAGGCCGTCAAGCGGGACGTACGGCGGGAAGAGTCCGAGAAAAATGGCAGTCGGTCGTCGGGAATCTAGGAGAGCGGAGCGAATCCGGGAGAAGACGACAACGGCAGCCAGCCGTCGTCAGGCGAAGAGTGCTGAGTGGACCCGGGAGGAGGAGCTTCGAGATCAGGCGTCAAGAAGCCCACCAAGTGCCGGAGCAGTCCCAAGTCGCCAGCCGAGAGAAGACAGCGCCTCCATCCAGATAAGTAGAGTCATCCAGCGAGTGTGAAGAATCTTGCCTTCCCCCTCCCCCCTCCACGACGCGAAGCGCCGCGCCAAACAATACGGAGCCTACGTATAAAAGGGAAGGGGAGTGTTGTCTCGTGTGTACATGTATAAGTGGCCCTGTTAAGCGTTAATAAAACTGATTTATTGGTAACCTGAAAACGAGGTGAATTTATTAGTAAATTGGACCTACAGACAATAGTGTCGACGTATTCCTACGACCTAACACTGAGGGCTAGCCACAATTGCTGGTGCCTTACGCAGAGAGCAGATTCAATACCTTCTTATAAACCCTAGCATTGGGCAGGTATCAAAGTAGAGGTTTTATAAAACATTCCTTGAACTAAATCCGGGCTTCACCACCAGTGTAAGCCGCGGACAGTACAATAAGACATAGGCTTACTGACTGAAAGCTACGTGTAAAAAAATAATACTAAGACATTTTAATATGTTATCTTTATGTAGCATTGAAGAATTTTTTTTCTTGCAAAATATTTAGCCGAAAAAATTAAAATAAAATTGGTTAAAACTACTTCGTGAACATAACAAAAAAATTAAATAAAATATATTATTTTACCAAAATTATTAAATAACGGTCTTGCTCACAATTTTTAGATTGTTTTCGAGATGTAACATGACCTATTTTTTCACTTGGTTTAACTTGCAAAATAGCATACGAAAAAACGTATGCTTTTAATAAATACTTCCAGTGTTCGGGGATTGGTTGGTTTTGTTCAAGCGGTTTAGAAGACATATCAAATTAACATAACATATTTATAAAACCACTATTTTGAATGTCAGCACCCAGCATTGCCTAAAACTAAAAAATGCAAAATCCTTATTTACAATGTTAAATTAAGTTCAGTTTATAATTTCATAATATTGCGAGGATACACACGCACACCTACACGCACAACCACTCATACACATAAACGAATAGGAAAGTGATCTCTTCGGAAAGTAAAATAAAGAGTATATTTGCAAATTACAGCTTTGCCCAACTTGTACAGCGTGAGACATGCGGAGCGTCTGCCTACTTTACCCGAGCGTATTTTCTTGTTTTTCGTCCTGAACAACGCGGCAGCAGACAAGCCGGCTGTTGCCAGCCAAAACGGTTGTGTGGAGGGTTGTAAAAGGGACATAGACGAAGGGTGGGAGGAGAGAGAGTCGCCACGCAGCTCCGCGAGTGGGGTGGTAGCGAGCAAGAGTGACAGGGAACTAAAGCACTGTAGTTCTGAAACCTGCCACCCACCTTAGTGCAAGAACGGCACGAAATTCAAGCAATAGTTCTATCCCGGCCCACGCAGGTGGGCGACTTAAGGCCCAGTGAAGTTACTAGAAATGCCATAAATCTACTTCACTTTAAAAATTAAATATTCTGCACAAAGTGGTTACAAAAGTATATAAAAATTTGGTGTATTTATGTATCTCCATGTATTAAAATGTTATATACACATTCATTATAACGTGTCCATGTCCAAGTAATATATTGTGAACATTTTTGCCTTGATTATAAGTAAGTTCTTACCACCAGATACAATGTATCAAAATTTCAAAGTCAAATATTACAATGTATTTTAGCTTGTAATATTTCAATATTACTTTAACTAGTAAAAACATGTTATATATTGTTCTAAATATTTGTGACAAAATCTTTTTAATATAGTGTCTTTATCGCCACCTTAAATTGCAGACAGACATTCAAATTGACGAATGTAATGAATGATATAAAAATTGTTGATAACCTATCTTGGTAATATTGACAGAGTAGGCCTATAAATGTACATGCAAATAATAAAATAATAATTATAAAATTATCTTGAAGTTGTCGGCCAAGAACAAATGTAACATGCAACCTTGAACATAACGGTAGAAAAAGAATTTAAAAATTTCTCTATTAACTGAGCTTTACACGATGTGAACCATTTCAAAGTATTTAGAACGTAATTAATATGAATATGTTGTGTTACTTAAGTTCACATAGTGATTGTACGGAGTTTATACCAAAACGTTGTTATACTGAACTTGCTGGAACACCTCAACATTTTTGGTTTATTGCAATTTGGTGAAGGAATAGGGAACTACATATGGGTATTTTAAAACATAAAACTTTACACTGAGGCGACGAAAGTCATGGGATGCCTCCTAATATCGTTTCGGACCTCCTTTTGCCCGGCGAAGTACAGCAACTCGACGTGGCATGGACTCAACAAGTCGTTAGAAGTCCCCGGCAGAAATATTGAGCCATGATGTCTCTATAGACGTCCTTAATTGCGAAAGTGTTGCCAGTGCAGGAGTTTGTGCACGAACTGACTTCTCGATTACGTCCCATAAATAATCGATGGGATTCATTTCGGGCGATCTTGGTGGTCAAATCATTCGCTAGAATCGTCTAGAATGTTCTTCAAACAAATCGCGAACTGTTGTGACCCTGTGACATAGCGCATTGTCATCCATAAAAATTCTATCGTTGTTTAGGTACATAAAGTCCATGAATGGCTGCAAGTGGTCTCCAAGTAGCTGATGATAGCCCTTTCCAGTCAATGATCGGTTCAGTTGGACCAGAGTACCCAGTTCATTCCATACAAAAACAGCCCACACCATTATGGAGCCACCAACAGCTTGCACAGTTCCTTGTTGACAACTTGGATCTATGGATTCNAAGTCGCCAGCCGAGAGAAGACAGCGCCTCCATCCAGATAAGTAGAGTCATCCAGCGAGTGTGAAGAATCTTGCCGTCGCCGCACCAAACAATACGGAGCCTACGTATAAAAGGGAAGGGGAGTGTTGTCTCGTGTGTACATGTACAAGTGGCCCTGTTAANCGAGGTGAATTTATTAGTAAATTGGACCTAGAGACAATAGTGTCGACGTATTCCTACGACCTAACACTGAGGGCTAGCCGCAATTGCTGGTGCCTTACGCAGAGAGCAGATTCAATACCAACTTATAAACCCTAGCGTTGGGCAGGTATCAAAGTAGAGGTTTTATAAAACATTCCTTGAACTAAATCCGGGCTTCACCACCAGTGTAAGCCGCGGACAGTACAATAAGACATAGGCTTACTGACTGAAAGCTACGTGTAAAAAAATAATACTAAAACATTTTAATATGTTATATTTATGTAGCATTGAAGTATTTTTTTTCTTACAAAATATTTAGCCGAAAAAATTAAAATGAAATTGGTTAAAACTTCTTTGTGAACATAACAAAAAAATTTAATAAAATATATTATTTTACCAAAATTATTAAATAACGGTCTTGGTCACAATTTTTAGATTGTTTTCGAGATGTAACATGACCTATTTTTTCACTTGGTTTAACTTGCAAAATAGCACACGAAAAAACGTATGCTTTTAATAAATACTTCCAGTGTTCGGGGATTGGTTGGTTTTGTTTAAGCGGTTTAGAAGACATATAAAATTAACATAACATATTTATAAAACCACTATTTTGAATGTCAGCACCCAGCATTGCCTAAAACTAAAAAATGCAAAATCCTTATTTACAATGTTAAATTAAGTTCAGTTTATAATTTCATAATATTGTGAGGATACACACGCACACCTACACGCACAACCACTCATACACATAAACGAATAGGAAAGTGATCTCTTCGGAAAGTAAAATAAAGAGTATATTTGCAAATTACAGCTTTGCCCAACTTGTACAGCGTGAGACATGCGGAGCGTCTGCCTACTTTACCCGAGCGTATTTTCTTGTTTTTCGTCCTGAACAACGCGGCAGCAGACAAGCCGGCTGTTGCCAGCCAAAACGGTTGTGTGGAGGGTTGTAAAAGGGACATAGACGAAGGGTGGGAGGAGAGAGAGTCGCCACGCATCTCCGCGAGTGGGGTGGTAGCGAGCAAGAGTGACAGGGAACTAAAGCACTGTAGTTCTGAAACCTGCCACCCGCCTTAGTGCAAGAACGGCACGAAATTCAAGCAATAGTTCTATCCCGGCCCACGCAGGTGGGCGACTTAAGGCCCAGTGAAGTTACTAGAAATGCCATAAATCTACTTCACTTTAAAAATGGAAATATTCTGCACAAAGTGGTTACAAAAGTATATAAAAATTTGGTGTATTTATGTATCTCCATGTATTAAAATGTTATATACAAATTCATTATAACGTGTCCATGTCCAAGTAATATATTGTGAACATTTTTGCCTTGATAATAAGTAAGTTCTTACCATCAGATACAATTTATCAAAATTTCAAAGTCAAATATTACAATGTATTTTAGCTTGTAATATTTCAATACTACTTTAACTAGTAAAAACATGTTATATATTGTTCTAAATATTTGTGACAAAATCTTTTTAATATAGTGTCTTAATCGCCACCTTAATTTGCAGAGAGACATTCAAATTGACGAATGTAATGAATGATATAACAATTGTTGATAACCTATCTTGGTAATATTAACAGAGTAGGCCTATAAATGTACATGCACATAATAAAATAATAATTATAAAATTATCTTGAAGTTGTCGGCCAAGAACAAATGTAACATGCAACCTTGAACATAACGGTAGAATAAGAATTTAAAAATTGCTCTATTAACTGAGCTTTACACGATGTGAACCATTTCAAAGTATTTAGAGTGTAATTAATATGAATATGTCGTGTTACTTAAGTTCACATAGCGATTGTACGGAGTTTATCCCAAAACGGTGTTATACTGAACTTGCTGGAAAACCTCAACTTTTTTGGTTTATTGCAATTTGGTGAAGGAATAGGGAACTACATATGGGTGTTTTAAAACATAAAACTTTACACTGAGGCGACGAAAGTCATGGGATACCTCCTAATATCGTTTCGGGCCTCCTTTTGCCCGGCGAAGTACAGCAACTCGACGTGGCATGGACTCAAGAAGTCGTTAGAAGTCCCCGGCAGAAATATTGAGCCATGAGGTCTCTATAGACGTCCTTAATTGCGAAAGTGTTGCCAGTGCAGGAGTTTGTGCACGAACTGACTTCTCGATTATGTCCCATAAGTAATCGATGGGATTCATTTCGGGCGATCTTGGTGGTCAAATCATTCGCTAGAATCGTCTAGAATGTTCTTCAAACAAATCGCGAACTGTTGTGACCCTGTGACATAGCGCATTGTCATCCATAAAAATTCTATCGTTGTTTAGGTACATAAAGTCCATGAATGGCTGCAAGTGGTCTCCAAGTAGCTGATGATAGCCCTTTCCAGTCAATGATCGGTTCAGTTGGACCAGAGTACCCAGTTCATTCCATTCAAAAACAGCCCACACCATTATGGAGCCACCAACAGCTTGCACAGTTCCTTGTTGACAACTTGGATCTATGGATTCGTGGTGTCTGCGCCACACTCGAACCCTACCATCAGCGCTTACCAACTGAAATCGGGACTCATCTGACCAAACCATGGTTTTCCAGTCGTCTAGGGTCCAACCGATATGGCTACGAGCCCAGGAGAGGCGCTGCAGGCGATGTCGTGCTGTTAGTAAAGGCATTCGAGTCAGTCTTCTGCTAGCATAGCCCAGTACAGCCAAAGTTCGCCGCACTGTCCTGACGGACACGTCCGTCGTACGTCCCAGATTGATTCCTGTGTTATTTCACGCAGTGTTGCTTGTATGTTAACACTGATCATTCTGCGCACATGTTGTTGGTCTCGGTCATTAAGTGCAGGCGGTCGGCCACTGCGTGTCCATGGTGGGAGGTTAGTCTGAAATTAGGTATTCTCGGCACACTCTTGGCACTGTGGATCTCGGAATGTTGAATTCCTTAACCATTTCCGAAATGCGTCCCATGCGTCTAGCTCCAACTGTCATTCCGCGTTCAAAGTCTGTTAATTCCCGTCGTGAGGCCATAATCACGTCAGAAACCTTTTTGCACGAATCTCTTGACTACAAATGAAAGCCCAACCAATGCACTGTTCATTTATACATTTTGTACGCGATGCTACTGCCATGTGTATATTTGCATATTGCTATCCCATGATTTTTGTCAACTGTGTGTATATTGAATCGTATTTCAATATACATTCACCAAAATAGTGCCGAAAAACATTATAAATGATCCTNAATTATAAAGATCCTAAATCTATTTGTTCAGAGGAAATCTACTCTCGCATTATGGTACTAATGCATATTATGAAAGAATGCATGTTGCAAGTTTTTAAATAACCCTATACAAATTATTCAGGAAACTTTGCGAAGTTATCTGATTACTGACCAAGACAAAATCATTGGTGCCTTATGCGGGAAATAAAAAAGGGTAGTCTGGCAGCGCACACTAGCGCACAGGTGACCCACAGAGAAAACAGTTTGTTTTGAAAAAAAAAAAGGGGNGTTTGTTTTGAAAAAAAAGGGGGGGGGGGAACCTTCAATAAATTATTTTGATTCCATTTGTGGCTCATCCCAGTGCTCTGTTATTCTCTCCCTCATTGCTAAGTAATTTTTATGTTTTGAACTTAATAAGAATTACCTCAAAATTAAATATTTGTCCATGCGTTATTGCGGTAATATTGGATAAAATTTATACGTAAGTTTGTAAGGTCGTATCTGTAGATTTGCGTATTGACAGAAAAACTGCGTACAACGGAGTAATACACAAATAAAAATTTTATATTGACTTTACTTAAAATGGTTTACAAGATTCACAGTCTATCATTGCTTAAAATATTGTATGAATGACAAATATTATATAAAATATATTATAAACACAAAACTGGCTTCTCTAGGGAACAAAGTGTGAGTGCAGTCGTTGGGTACATAATTCCGCGTCTTCTCATGTAACGGTGGTTGACAGCTGCAGNAATGACAAATATTATATAAAATATATTATAAACACAAAACTGGCTTCTCTAGGGAACAAAGTGTGAGTGCAGTCGTTGGGTACATAATTCCGCGTCTTCTCATGTAACGGTGGTTGACAGCTGCAGACGCATGGCTTCTCACACTCCTGGAAGGCCTCCTTCTGGGAAGAGACTGGCGCGAGCGCCTCCTCCTACGACTGGCGCGCCTACTCCGACATTTCATTCCTATATCGTTCTCCACAAGACTCCTCCTCCTGGTGCGCCTCTTCTTCGCGCCTGCCACGGGACTCATCCTCCTGGACCTCCTCCTAGACCGCCTCCTGCCACTCCTCCTCCTCCTCCTCCTGGAAGGACTCGCTCTGGAAGAGACCCTCCTCCTGGACCTGCACCGGCCATTCGCCAACCTGCTTGCACGTCAGCAGGCCCTGGTCACAAAGAAGGGCCAGGGCCCGGTGAAATGCCAGCTTTGTGAGTGGAGTAGCCCTCGCGAAAAAATCATTCCGGTGGAGGTATTTTGTGATTTCCGGGATCGTGGATCATTTTAACTCCTTTAGGAGGGCGATCGAGTTTAGAACGTTATTGGGCATGACTGTCACCATTTTGTTGTTCAAGTTACTACCTGTGCAAAAACCATGTTTCCGATTAAAATAGAAAACTTACTCTTCGATGCTTAACAACGGGTTGCGTAGTTCTAGACATAGCGGTTATTACTTTTCTTTTTGTATAATTATTTTAAGTATTTATACGAAAAGCCACTTTTTAAATAATATGCCAAAGAAATTTCTGCAAAAAATATAGGTATTTTACAAGTTCTTTACCAGAAATTTTGGGTTTTAGAACATTCAGTAAAAA
>NQII01011079.1:4341-30732 GCA_002778355.1 Clitarchus hookeri
GTTGAATATTTCGCACGCTGGCACTTTTTGATGCCTAGGCATTAAAATCTGCGCCAATTTTAGAAAGGGTTGCACGTCTGTCACGTTTAATAATTCTCGTCAGTCGTCGTTTGTCCCGTTCTTTCACGATCTTTTTCCGGCCGCAGCAATGTCGAAGATGTGATGTTCTACCGGATTCCCGATATTCACGGTACACTCGTGAAATGGTTGTACGGGAACATCCAAATGTTATCGCTACCTCGGAGATGCTATGTCCCATCTCTCGTGCGCTGACAATAACACCACGTTCAAACTCACTTAAATCTTGATAACCTGCAATTGTAACAGCAGTAACCGATCTAGCTGCCGACCGCATCGCGTTACTCTGATTGGATCCATACCTTTGTTATTTGCAGACGCGCGCCTATACTAGTTTTTTTTGGCTCTTCAGTGTAATATTTATGAATAAAGACAGGAGCAAAATAGGTGTGTTGGTAATTATTAGTAAATAAAATAGATATTATGCAAAATATTATTACAGCGAGTGCGCACGAATGCAGTGCGTTTCCCCTTTGGTGAAATTTTCTCGACAGGGTTAAGCTTTGTTTGCGTGAGGCGGAGGGACATCCCGGAAGTAGAACTTCGGCAGGGCTTGAGAGAATTTGGAAGGAACCGTGAATGGATGATAGCTATCTTCCGTTTGGGCAATTGGTTCGTACACCGCGCTTCTACCATTCACCGGTTCAAATCGCTGATCACTGATCACAAAGCCTACAGCTTGAAACCGGAAACTGATGTGGGAATGGAAGGGTAAACTGCGAGCATTCCGTAGTAAGCTTGCGCGATGTTTTCATCTACACTACGCGTTTACAGGAAAGGGCACACAGAATAAGGTACAATGTTGTTGCAAGCAACAAAAAATTACATTTAAGGCATTTCTTCAAACGTTTATATTGTAGAAAAATAAATAAAGCCGTGAGAAAGTAATAATGTTAACCATTTAAAAAGTATAATATTGCTTTATGGCAAATAGACTATGGATGTTCAAGTGTTAATGTTAATAAAGCTTCCAAGTGATTTAGCCGTGATAAAATGTTGTACTACGCCAAAAATAACGGGAAGAGCAAAATATTTTGCGTTACTGCGACATTGNGCTTTATGGCAAATAGACTATGGATGTTCAAGTGTTAATGTTAATAAAGCTTCCAAGTGATTTAGCCGTGATAAAATGTTGTACTACGCCAAAAATAACGGGAAGAGCAAAATATTTTGCGTTACTGCGACATTGCAGTAACGTCCAGACCAACACAGGTTTACACCGACNATAACGGGAAGAGCAAAATATTTTGCGTTACTGCGACATTGCAGTAACGTCCAGACCAACACAGGTTTACACCGACTTGGCGTTGTAAAATGGCAATAGTAGTGAACAGCGATAACCTCGTAAGATGAAACCGCAAAATATAAATTTAAATCATACTATAAGAACTAAATGTAGCTTAGACAAACTCTCCGAGTCTTGCAAAGCACTTTACGTGATGTGCCAAACATGCGAGTATTTCTAGAGCATTACGTATTTCCACGTAATGGAAGGGAACGGCAGCTAGTCATTGCAAAACCTTTAAGGCCCGCAATTAGGAACCGCATTTCGAGGTTGTTACAGTAGGTTAGTTGGTAGAAAGGACGTTAGGTTTCTTGAAGCTGAGAACGTCAAGCTTCCCCAGATGCGTGTAGAGATCCCCTCCAGGTCGTCACATTTTTTTTCGTTGATAATATTTCTTTATTTGAAAAAATTACTGGGCTTAGTAAATTTCGCATCCGAGAGTTATTTTAAAGCAAAAAAAATTATACGGAAATTTTTAACACAAATGTTAATCTCGATTCAACACAAAATTTTCTTTGCGGCAACATAAGCACCACCTCAATGTTTACAGTATTGTAAAGAGGTAACGTTATTACGAAAGTACCTAACGTTACGTTAAAGTTAATAGCTTAACACCATATTACATTTGCAGCAACATTAGTTCCTGACGGCACACAGATAACAAAAGATTACTGTAGTAGTAAAATTAATACCGTTGTCACAACATCTGAGTTTTTCCTGTCTCCCCTCCTTCCCCTTCTCGCAACACCCGTGAGCTCGTCGGAAAACATCAAAACTGACATCTGTAGGCGTCGCTGCCAAGCCCACGCGAGGCGCAGTTGACGTGTCGAGGCGAGCGCTCGCGCGTTGACGCGTGACGCCCACGCAGGGCAGCTGAAGTGACCTTTGCCCCTCTCGCGCCGAGCGCTGTACACGGCAGGGGACCCCCGCGCTCGCCGAGAGCTCTCTAGATACGTCGAGCTGCAAGCCGACACCCCTCCCGCATCTCCTCGCAACCACCAGGCCCTAAACCCGCCCCTCCAACCCCTCATCAACCACGCGCGTAATTTAAGCCGGTGGTATGAAGGGGTTGGGGAGAGGGGTAGCGATTAGATTAATCGGGTAGCGCCTTATCAACGCAACTGATTTTCCGTGTCACAAAGCACCCCCACCCTTGTTACTTTTGCTACTCATTTTTCTGCCCTGGTATCGCGTGGAGCAGCAAACCGTGTGCAGGCGATGAGATCTCGTACGAACTGTGGAGCGGGCCAAAGTAACGCGAGATGTACGGTTCTTCGAACTCTACCTTAACTACTTCCTCGTTTAGAAAAAAAAAAGATTCGCACTTGGGTTGAAACGAAGTTCTGTGATGTGAACCTTTATTTCCTCATTACTGAATAATATCAAAAATTCTAATGGCAGCGGAAATATTTACAAAAATGATTTATAAATAAGGCCACTGCAGTTAGTACCCGTAATGCTTACCCACAAGTATATATAATTCAGTTGTATTATTATATAGTAATAGTTTCCATGGTTTCATTATTTGCGCAGAACATCGTTATGGAAATACGTAGGTAGCATTTATGTAACAAAGAGTTCTGCGAAAAGACAGGTATGTTGTATATGTTTATTTGTGTGTGCGTGCGGGGTATGCGTGTGTGTATATATACATATATATACAATTTAAGTTCAAACTAATTAAAATANTTTGTGTGTGCGTGCGGGGTATGCGTGTGTGTATATATACATATATATACAATTTAAGTTCAAACTAATTAAAATAAAATATTACAATTTTTTTTTTAATTTTTCAATGGGCCAGTAAAACCGTATAAATTGTTTTTTTCAATTACTTTTGTAACTAAAATGTTTGATTTCCCTTTATAACTATTTTTGACATAAATATTATATATAAAATAAGCGCTTAAAAATATGTACATTTCCGTTTAAGATCGTTAATTAACAATACAAATTAAACTGCTGAAAAGTTTAAACCCAACTTCTCACAATCCCCGTTCGATTTTTCGGAGCAATTTCTAAGTGTCACTTATCTGACAATAAATGCGACGTAAATAAAATAAAAACCATTTTCAGACGCAAACTTTTATGTCATCCATATTTTATTTGTTAGACCCTGTGTATCTAATCAAATTCCGGAATTCTGTAAGTACCCGAAAAAAAGCGTCTTNTCCATATTTTATTTGTTAGACCCTGTGTATCTAATCAAATTCCGGAATTCTGTAAGTACCCGAAAAAAAGCGTCTTTCTTTTAGAGTTAGGTAATATTAGAATTATTTTTATGACGAGCACGATCTGACATCACCAGGACTGGTTGGATTACCAGGTTACGTCAAGGTTGTGGATATCGTGTAGCGTCGAAAGCGACTTACAAAATTATTTGGCCCAGATTTGCTGTTGCCTTCCGCAGTATCACAGAATAGGTGTACGAGTATACAGAATCGGAATACTGAGTATTATCGTGAACTCCAGCTGAACGTGCCATCGAAATGGTCTCACTAGCCAGGAACATGGTGGAACGTTGTTCACCAGTCAAGACATGAAGACTAAATTTTCAGAGAGCACACTATCCCATTAAGGCCGTTTTAGTTAAACTAAGGTTCATTCAACTCAGTTTGGGAAGCTCAATGCTTTTAGTTTGGCAACTAATAATTTTCGCCGCTAGGTAAACTCTACTGTCGCATTTGTACCGGATTTTTTATATTGCCTACGTTAAAAAACAAAATAATTGCAGCAATCGTAAATTAAATAAAATATTACTTCTTAATTAAGTGAAATATTTATCTTTTATTATTCACGTAGCATATATTTATAATTCTAATTCACCTCTTTAGAACAGTAGCGCTTACCTAGCGGCGGAAGTTTTTCCTATGCCAAACTCTCTCATAAAAAAACTCGTTTTGTTCCTAACCTGAGTAGAATTTACCTTTGTTAAACCTAAGGATTTTTCAAAGCTCTGTTTAAGACATACTTGTATGCACAATGTGTATTCTTCCACTATATTTAAAATCAACGTTGCTATGGACATACATTATTAACGCCTTGGTCAAATGAAACTGGAGTTATAGGAGAAGTGAACGTTTTACCAATTTCATAATTCTTACGGTAATATGTGTTAAATAAACCGAAAGAAAATTAATAACTTCAATATTTTCTAATGTATACATAACACTTTCAATTGAACGTTAAGAAAGGGAACTACTTTCTCTTTCTCCGCCATTACCAACTTAACTGGGCGCATGGCAGTCAATCTGGCCGTTAAGAAACATGCAGGTAGGAGCAGCATGATTTCTCAAAATTTTATTTCAAAAGCGGCCAATTAAACTGAACCGTCTACAAGAAATATGCCGCAGTAATGAACAGCCAGTTAGAAATAATGGCGTTTTCCAGAGCTCCAGACGGCCAACGAACGACTTAATGTGCATATATGAAAGCAATCACTAAATCATTTTGCTTCGGTGTATTGATGTAGTTTTTAGAAGTATAGAGGAAAAAGGCGAATGCACATCACCCAAATCGTCTTGGTGATATTGTAACGTGGCGTACGAACGTTACCCTATTCGTCGTTTGAACTTTCTTGAGATGAACAGTTTCGGGTGGTAAGTTATGAAGGTGCAAAATTTTTTCCGTCACTAAGTGTAATATGGTTCCCCAGTTGNATGAACAGTTTCGGGTGGTAAGTTATGAAGGTGCAAAATTTTTTCCGTCACTAAGTGTAATATGGTTCCCCAGTTGTCGCCGCTACCTACGCCACGAGCTGCATATTCAGTGGATAAAGCTTCAGCTAGGCCGCAAATGATAGTGCGGCTGTTTCCTCGAGTTGGCTTCGCCCCCTTCGCAGGTGATGAACATTGTACCGCGCGCTTCAGGGGAATGTGCGTCGCGCTGGGAAAGGAGGTGAATTTGTGTGTATATACCGGGCCTGGCACTTGGAGGTCGCTCACTCCTGCGGGGTCGTCAAGAGTGCTATAGCTCATATTCCTGGTCGGCATAAGTATTTAGAGGTGTCTACGGCCACATGCACCAAGGTATGACGTCTGGATTTTTAAAAATATTATTTTTGGAGGCAGAAATTTTTCGGTTTTAGCCCTTTGTTCTTGTTATTCATAATTATCGTGTTTTTTCACGTTAATTTGTAATACTTCGGTTAGGCCTGGGAAGACTTATATTAGTTTACCTTAAAGCACAATATCTCCTTAAAATTTTTCGTAAGTTTTCATGGTTGTTTTCTAATTAAGTTTTGATAGCGGTGCGCATCAAGCCCGAAGTCAAAAAGTACCATTATTAATTGTAATTCGTTAATGTCACCTTTTTTTACTGCTACCCTCGTGTGCGCCATGCCTTTAATTATATTTTGTGTTTGNATTGTAATTCGTTAATGTCACCTTTTTTTACTGCTACCCTCGTGTGCGCCATGCCTTTAATTATATTTTGTGTTTGGTATAGTTTTGGGATTACGAGGGGTCAGGGGGATCTGTTAGATTGTTTTCTTCCCATTTGTTTTACTTTTTTCAGTCAGTAAATATTTACTGTTGAAAATTTTAAATGTTATGATGGGGATTTAATTTAACATTTGTGTATTTTATAGTTGTCTGCTTCTCAGGCAAAACAAACAATAAGAAATATTGCATTGTTTCACAGTTACTATATTGTCTTATTTTATTACTGTAAAATAAAAATCGAATTATTGTTAAGTAAATACTTTCATAATACTTACATTGTTTTTTACACTTATTTTACCGTTTCCTACCGTCACACTCCGTCATACTTGAGTGTGTGTAGTAGGCTTTACACCATAGTGTCCCATTGGTTACAATCTGATATCGTATGACAAGATAAATGCTTACATTATTTGAAACATCATATTTCAATGTCTTAGTAAATATGTGTAATCAAATTATAAGAATTCAGGCATTCTGGAAAATTTTTATTTTACCTTGTTTGCCTTCTTTACTTTGTTGGCACTAATTTTTTATATTGGTATTTATTGTATGACTTTTTTGTATATAGCATTTTCAAATTATTTATAATTGGGTAATAAAAGTGTACAATTGGCAGTTCTGATTATTTATAGTTTTTTTTTTTGGGACATCCTAACTTGTCTTGTCCATGGTCTGCATTGGGTTGGGAAAGTAATTCTAACAGTAAATAACTTAATTTCGTCCATAAAAATGTTCCCTGAAATTCCCATCTAGGATTAGCAAAATTACATTGGTATCACCTGACGTCCCCTGAAGCCATTGTAATACGATGGGGACACAGTTGAGAGCGGTGCCACTCTATGAAAAGAATTTTGAACAAATAACGAAAAATTCGAATGGTTAGTTATGTGTCGCAAAGTTAATTAAAGCAGCACGATATGTTCTACAAGAAGGAATTGAGGCAGATTTGACGTTAATCAAAGCAAAATGCACCTTCTTAGCAGATACTATTCAACAATTAGAAGCCAGGAGTCTTCCACCTATATAAAATTATTTCACTGTTTTTTGGCTGAAACAGACATATTAGATAAGGCTACTGGTAGGCGTCCTGCAGAGATATGTAAGAAGCTTCAAAGTTACCTTATCAGTCAATGTAGAGAGGTGTTTTTCGGTGTATAAATTGACTTTATCGGACCAACGCCCGACATTTTAATCATCTACCATTTTTAAAGTGCTTGTCATATAATGCAAATAAAATTATGAACACAGGACTATATAAATTAACGAACGTGTTTCAATTAAACGAACTCCTCTTGAGAAGAATCGTTTTATGTTAAATGTTTTAATAACAACTTTAAAATGCCAAATTTATTTAGAGCAGATATGTGACTACTAGTGCGTATTTTCTTCATACAATGGACCGTGTACTTTGGTAATGTTATTGGCTAGGTTTGATGCAATTACATCATACATATTAAAGTTTTTTCCCCTGTAATTTTTACTATTTTTCATTGTATTTAAGGCACCTGGAAGATAAGTTTTGAATTCCTAACATACGACTCCTAGAGCAACAACTCTAAGGATAACTCTACAGAAACAGTATGGTATTACAAATAACAACACTGAGGCGCCTGCTTAAATGGAGCTATTTTCCTTTTCTTAAGCCACGAACGTGGGATATACAACGACAACACTGCCACGCCAATCATATGGGCCATCGAATGCTTTGAAATGGCGTGCTGCTTCTACCAATACGACTTGAAGTTGTAAACCTATAATTTTTTTGGTTGAAAGTTTTTAGCAAATTTCAATGAATGGTTCCTGCGGTAGTTTCGGTCTTATCCAGGTTGCATGTTTTAAGATTATGGCGGTCTGAAAAGGCAGTATGTGACGAAGTAAGAGGGTTCCAAATAATGTTCATAAAAATGCGTTATAGTTTTAAAATACATTTAAATTCTCGTTTGGAGTATGGCTTCTTTATGCAGGTAAACATATTGAGAAAACGTTTAATAGTTTCGTCAAAACCCCACCATTTCTAACATGTTGCAAGTCAGTTTTAGCACTAGGTTAACTGGCCACTATGCGGTATATTCAAAATTAAAATCATGTGTCATACCAACGGAACATGGGTTAAGTCCAAACTGCCCTATCACTTGTACTTTCATCTTCATTGGCCGTAATTCTTGTGCAAAGACAGACTTACTTTCTACTCTAAACCTATATCAGTTAAATATATTATTTAAATACCAGTCTTTAAATATCGCTTTAAAGTTGCTGTAGTTATTTCGCGGTTAAATGATAAATTAAATACTACGTATAAAGACTTTCATCTTCTGCAATTGTTCTAAAAATTTACCCACTCATCGCCTATACAACTGTCAAATTCACACGGTTAACGATGAACATGTTTTTACATTCCAATTGTCAGCACACATACAGATACTTAAATATGAATAAAACACTTCGTTTATAATGGCTATATTCTTGTATTGAAATGAGGCAAGAAGAAGGGTATATCTTTTCCAAAGTATTTACATAAACAATCAGCGTTCTGGTTTAAAATCCAATCCACAGTGTATTCGATAGTGTTATTGGCATAAAAGCAGTCTAATATTGAAACATTGAGAATGGTGTATCCAAAGCTTGCATGTTCAGTTCACCCCATTTTCTCTCTACGAGTTAAATTAACATTAAAGAAATCAACTTTTGAAGAAAAAAAAATTATATGTCAGTTACTACACGTAATTAATTGACACGCAAACTGCGTGCACGTAGTAAATATGGTAACGATGTTGGAAAAATAGTCTCACGACTTGACTTATTTTAAAACCCACAATATCTTAAATTTGAGAACACTGAATAATTTAACTCACTTGCTGTTTGTTGTTATGCACAAAGGTGAGACTGGTGCATTATAAACAAATTTACTGTCTTAAAAATGTAATGGTTTTACTTGATAGAGCCATGAATAATTTTCACCAGACCCAAAGCAACGTAAACTTTACTTATGCTGAAGGACTAAAAAAGTGGGGAAAATTAGATTATACGCAATAATCCGGAACTCGATGTACATACGTTGAGCGATGATTGGAAATGGCAAATTGGGCACAAAATATAATCTACCTAATTTACATAGCGTGATTAGTAAGGGAGAGAAACGCCCTTGTGAAAATGCAATTCAAGTAAGTAATTTACGAAATGTCAGAAACTATGTGATAAGAAACAACATATACGTGAAAAGTATTGACCTGATTTTATATCTGCCATCTGTGCACATGTTACAAGTGATAACATCAACCAGTCATTAGAAAATTATACCACTTTATGAACCAACAAAAGTGTGTTTACCCGTAGGTGTTTATCGATTTTTACTACCCATCATATGTTCACATACGGAAGATATCATATCATGCTACCACTATGCTACGATTTTGTTGTTTAATCTAACGTAAATTTTTATTTTACGAATGACTACATTTAATTCCCAGTTTTTAAGGTTGCGCTTTTCCCATAAAATTCACGTAAGTTCGTAGGTCATATAATGTATTCTACGTAATTTCCATTCCGAACCATCTCTCAAAACGTGTACCTGAAACTCAGGATATCACTTTGTAATGCTCAACCAACAACAAACAAACAACATACGCCTAATTGCTGCAGAATAAACTGGGATGATTCTCCTCACAGTATAAGGAACTAGAATCCGGATAAAGAGCCTCATATTATGAGCGAGTATCCACCACCGAAATACTCAATAAACCACCGCTGATTTCAAATGGAACACTTTTAAGGTAATTAAGTGTTATGAAACAAATTTAACTATTTCGGATTTAGAGTACAGTCTCTGTTTTTTTTTGGTGGTGTCTTGTAAATTGTAAAAACATTTCGACTTGCAGCAGTAAATTGATATCAGGCAATCAAACTTATATTCGTCTCGTAAAGAGCGGATAAAATTGAAAACAAGCATAACAACGTCGCCGCGATAGAGTCAACGAGAGATAAGGAGCGACTGCAACTTCAGCGCTGTTGCAAATACATCGACGAACGAAGCGAGCAAGTGCGTTGGATACTTGAGCCCCGGCTAAATTTCAGCAGGAGGCGACCCTTGAACAGGAGACATTCAGAGCACCTGTTGTAAGTAATGGCTGCTCGTAACTCAGGGTAGATAACAGTAATTGCTATCTCATTATTTCCCTTGGTAACGTCGTTAGAGCGGTAAAACGGCGGTAACTTGCACACACGCCAGAGACCACAAGATGGAGGCCGCATGAAGGAAAAAGGGAGGAGCATGCGTTGTTTAAAAAAAACCCTTAAAGAAATGTATATTTTTGCTTATTCGAACTGCCTTCGATCGGATATCGGAATATATGTGTGATTTTATCATTTTTTGTTAAGAAAAATATATCTTAGGTGATGCTAAACTGACGTTACATGCATATCGTAATTTTTTTTTTATAATATAGGTACGTGAATTTTCGCTAATTTATTTGGCAGCCACCTACAATTCCACGTTATTTACTCTCGAGCTACAAATATGTATTAATTAAATACTTCAATGAAGCGAGATTTTTTTATATTCAACTTCAGTGGACCTTATACGGTCACATTAGTGAGTCATTTTATCACCTGCTGAAGATTAAAACATACTGTGTCAAAATCAGTGTTGTCCAATTGTGATAGGAAAACCAGAGAATGCCTGCTTCATTTCGCAAAGTTTACGCATTTCTTATTATTTATTCATACAATGCATCAGATGAAACACTGCTGAAGTGCTTTACATAAAATAGAAAACAGTGTTATTATAGCTATTTCAATTAAAACGGATTACGTGCTACGTTCATGGCGATTTTTAAAAAAAAAACTGTGTAATCTGACTTATACATGTCGTTAATAATCAATAATAGCCGACAAACAACGCCTCTTTATTGCTATACTGTACTGGCGCAATCACTAAATGGAGCAGGAAAATAATTGAAAAAAAATTCACACATGTAAACATTGCAAAAACATAATTGAACTCAGTCGAACTGTCCCACATCAGTTCTTCGAGATCATGTTTTCACAACACAGCTCGTAAGCAATGGACAATGCACCTTATTACATACTTATAATTTAAGGGAAAGTGATGTTATGATAGTGCGTAGGTGGAGTTTCGACCTCGAAAACAGAATAGTAAGCTTATTTCTCATACTAGCTGCACATTAACNCGTCGTTAGAGCGGTAAAACGGCGGTAACTTGCACACACGCCAGAGACCACAAGATGGAGGCCGCATGAAGGAAAGAGGGAGGAGCATGCGTTGTTTAAAAAAAACCCCTTAAAGAAATGTATATTTTTGCTTATTCGAACTGCCTTCGATCGGATATCGGAATATATGTGTGATTTTATCTTTTTTTGTTAAGAAAAATATATCTTAGGTGATTCTAAACTGACGTTACATGCATATCGTAATTTTTTTTTTATAATGTAGGTACGTGAATTTTCGCTAATTTATTTGGCAGCCACCTACAATTCCACGTTATTTACTCTCGAGCTACAAATATNTAGGTACGTGAATTTTCGCTAATTTATTTGGCAGCCACCTACAATTCCACGTTATTTACTCTCGAGCTACAAATATGTATTAATTAAATACTTCAATGAAGCGAGATTTTTTTATATTCAACTTCAGTGGACCTTATACGGTCACATTAGTGAGTCATTTTATCACCTGCTGAAGATTAAAACATACTGTGTCAAAATCAGTGTTGTCCAATTGTGATAGGAAAACCAGAGAATGCCTGCTTCATTTCGCAAAGTTTACGCATTTCTTATTATTTATTCATACAATGCATCAGATGAAACACTGCTGAAGTGCTTTACATAAAATAGAAAACAGTGTTATTATAGCTATTTCAATTAAAACGGATTACGTGCTACGTTCATGGCGATTTTNTTACATAAAATAGAAAACAGTGTTATTATAGCTATTTCAATTAAAACGGATTACGTGCTACGTTCATGGCGATTTAAAAAAAACTGTGTAATATGACTTATACATATCGTTAATAATCAATAATAACCGACAAACAACGCCTCTTTATTGCTATACTGTACTGGCGTAATCACTAAATGGAGCATGAAAATAATTGAAAAAAAATTCACACATGTAAACATTGCAAAAACATTATTGAACTGTCAAACTGTCCCACATCAGTTCTTCGAGATCATGTTTTCACAACACAGCTCGTAAGCAATGGACAATGCACCTTATTACATACGTATAATTTAAGGGAAGGTGATGTAATGATAGTGCGTAGGTGGAGTTTCGACCTCGAAAACAGAATAGTAAGCTTATTTCTCATACTAGCTGCACATTAACNATGATAGTGCGTAGGTGGAGTTTCGACCTCGAAAACAGAATAGTAAGCTTATTTCTCATACTAGCTGCACATTAACTATCAACGGTCTAACATTGAACTGAATTTTTAAAACCGACATCATTCTCAGAACAGTATGGATAAGATTTGAGGCCAGAACACTTCATGCAGGTAAATTGTTCGATGCATCGGACAGGCTGGCTGGAATATCTAATATAAACAAGCACGTTCACCACAATTGACCACGTGACTTTGTTAGGTCTGTTGGTGTTGGGATGAGTGCGTAAGACATGGAAATTACTGGTTGCTTTTCTTTTTCGAGTATGAGCCGCACAAAGGTAGTAGAGTTGAGCGACGTTTTGCCATGCATTGCAGCAGCATTAACACCTCAGATGGTTGCTGCAATGCGTGGCGAAATGTCAGTTAACTCCAGCATCTCGACGAAAATCGTTCTGGAAAGTCAACACAGCCAGTGTGACAAGGGCCGCGTAAACTTGCATGATATGCATGGTGAAAATTATTCTATAGTGCGCGGCGGACGTGTGGGAACGTCTCAGAAGAGTGAAGCGTGCCGACATCCTCAAGGTGGTGAAGGGGAGAGGCACGCACGTAGTGATGATCGTGCTACCAGTTGTCTCACAAACATCAGGTGGTGCGACCTCTCTGCTTTTACCGAAGACTAAAGACCAGATGTTTGCGGGTAGGAGCGTATGCTGCCGGGACGTTCTGTTGCCGCTCGGACAAAGACCGGGCCGTGACGAACTAGGCAGTGTGAGGGGAACTCGCCNTGCTGCCGGGACGTTCTGTTGCCGCTCGGACAAAGACCGGGCCGTGACGAACTAGGCAGTGTGAGGGGAACTCGCTTGCCCAGTCGTCTTCTGCGAACTATAACTCATCATCCTGGCGAGGAGTAACAACTTTACCGCTTGCGTTAAGAAAGNTGCCCAGTCGTCTTCTGCGAACTATAACTCATCATCCTGGCGAGGAGTAACAACTTTACCGCTTGCGTTAAGAAAGCAGCCAGCTTTTTATAATAAAATACACTATAAGGAGCACACCAGCCTGGAACTTTTTTTCTGCGTTTGAGGTTCAGAAGGGCGGTTACGATAAGGGTGAAATTACCACGTGCATCATGTGTACCATCGCCGAAACGCGTTGGACTCTGAAATTGCGTGAAGTACTCTCGTCGTGCTGCGTGTTCCTCCGGAACTTTAACCCGTGACCATATGGTCTTGTTGGTGACAAGTCTTAAGATGAGTTCAATATAGGGCCGTATAGTATATTAGCTCGTGTCCGAGTGGTATATGTTAAGATACGGAATTCTGAGGAAGCCGTTTTTTACCAAAGTAGGAGACCGCCAAATATTATTTCTAGCATGNCGTTTTTTACCAAAGTAGGAGACCGCCAAATATTATTTCTAGCATGCGTGATAACTTTGAAGTACCATTCTGTCCTCTACTGGGGTGAGCTCACCATAAAGAAGGCACAACAGTCAGTAAGTGAAGATCTTACTAAGTGAGACCTGCAGTGAGTGAAGCGCGACACGCAGAATCCTTTGATTGGAGGGACGGCAGATCCATCACGTGTGTCCTTATTGTATAAAGACGAGGTAGAAGAATTTTCGTATTTTGCGCACGCTCCGCACATTGGCTCGAGAAATGCCAAAAGAAATGTCGAAACACGTGTTCAAACAAAGGTGTTCCTTCCGTTTATATTTGGATTCACTGCAACTCCGAGTTTAACGTAAATATAAATACATTTTGCCTAATTTTATTACATTTTATTTGCGTTTCAGCATTGTAAAACGTAGTTAACTAGCATATCGAAGAATAAATTTTTGTAAAAAAAAACTGTGATAACTTTAGTCGAAGCTACATGCTTTTAACAATTCTGTACACTGTTAAAATATTCCGTTCATTGCCGGAAAATTTTATGTAGATGCTCGATGATAGTCGGAAACGCGATCCGCAGTGACGGAAAAAACCGCTGAGATCCGAAAACACAAAATACAGAACGTTTTCTCATAACTTCGTGTTTCTATTTCGAACAGTGCTGCTAGTACACAATGCTTACTTTGTTAATGTAAACGGATAATTATGGCTTCTGTGGCAGTGAGGATATTCAGTATTTACGGCACAGAGATCTAACCTTCAAATAAAATAAAAATTAGCCAGATGTAGTCAGTATCACTAACATATTCAAATATTACCAGAAATTACAGGGAATAGACAAAATAATATGAATCCCTGACGTATACAGAATATATATTAATTAATAAGGTGTTGGGCTACCATTTGCTTTTAGAACAACTGCAATTCTTCGCGGAATAGATTCGTAGAGTGTCTGAATAGTTTCCAACGGAATGTTGTCCCATTCTTGTACCAAGACATCCGCCAATTGCTTCAATGATGTTGGAGATGGAAATCTGCTCCTTACTCTCTGCTCTAAAACTCCCCATAACGGTTTAATTATTGTGAGGTCTGGCCAGGGAAGATGTGTGATGATATTCTGATGCTCCTCAAACCAAGACTGAACCTTTTTGGCTGTGTGTATGGGCGCATTATCATCTTGGAATATGGCAGTGTTTGGCAGCAATATGCTAGTCATAGTAAGAACTTCATCATTGAGGATGTCGAGATATTCATTCGCAGTAATCCGGCCAGTGATGTGAATGAGAGGACCAGCTGAATACCACGATATAGCCGCCCAAATCATAACGGAACCTCCCCCATGCTTGACTGTAGGAAGCAGGCAGTCCGGATCGTAGGCTTCTTTTGGGGTTCTCCATACATAAACCCGGCCGTTTGTAGGAAACAATGTAAACGATGATTCATCGGACCATACCACATTCTTCCAATCATCAAGTGTCCAGGTTTTATGATCGTGGCACCACTTCTTTCGCAGCTTAGCGTTGGCTTCCGTTATAAAGGGTTTCGCAATTGCAGCCCTTCCATGAATGTTAGCTTTGTGGAGCTCCCGCCGTACTGTTTTTGTCGAAACAGTATTACTCAAGTGAGTGTTGAGTTCTGCTGTCACTTTTGCCGCGGTAGTTTTATGTTGTCTGGCCACAATTCTTTTTAATGTTCGTCGGTCTCTGTCAGTTAACTTTGGGTTTCGCCCACTATTCCTCTTCGCCGATGATGTTTTACCATGTTTTGTGTATGCTGTCATTACCGTGGATACTGTCGCTCGTGAAACGTTAAACAATTCAGCTGTTTTCCTCACAGACGCTCCCGCTAACCGAGCACCAACGATTTGCCCTCTTTCGAAGTCTGAGAGATCACACATTTCACCGATCGCTTGTTTTAACCGTCGCGGAACAAAGTCGTACAATACACTGAAATATAACCTACAAAACTTGGCACGTAAACTTTGCAGTACATACTAGTCGCATTATTTACATGGAANAATACACTGAAATATAACCTACAAAACTTGGCACGTAAACTTTGCAGTACATACTAGTCGCATTATTTACATGGAAGCAGTGTTGCCAACATGCAACAAAATGTACCATATTGCATGGTGTTCATATTATTTTGTTCATCTCCTGTATATCATTTACAACATAGAACTATAACATACAGTATTGCTAGAAATAAATTATGAAAATTGATACATGACGCGTGAGGGACTTATATGAGTTCGTAAGGGATGGAGGTATTAATATAATTAAAATAAATAGATTTGATTTTTAATTTATCCACACAGCTATTATTTACAGTTTTAAAATTTCTGTCTCCACTATAACTCTTTTTAATTCTTAGTGAGCGCAATATTTAATAAATATTTAAACTCTAATAAGCATTCTTATTAATGTCTCTGTTTGGTTATAGCAAATTAACTGATACTCATTATTAACACACGTTCATACTCTCTGTTGCCATCATTTGTAATATCTGTCACACACTCATCCAGACCAATAGTCCAGCCTGCCAGACACACCGTCACTGGTTGATGCTCGCAGTCACAGATTTTCCTCCCGCTGGTCACTTCCGGAGCTTTGCTCTTCTAGCTCGTCACTTAACGTCGCAAAGTCGCCCAGACTCCCAACTCTTCATCAACTTTCGGAGGCCCGACGCGCTTTTTTATCAGTCGCCCTGAACATCTGGAAGGTTCGACTCACTCCGAGTAACGCAGCAGTATAAAAACGATGTCAGTAAACCAGAAAGTTCTTAGGAAAAACGCGGAAAATCTATTTGCCGAAGGTCAGGAGCGCGCGAGTCGCCAAAGGATTACCGCGGCACCACGCGGAAGAATGCGCGGTAGCACAATTTGTAAGTATAAACCCTAACAGAATTATCGCTCTTCTGCCATTAAAACGTTACGTTATGATTCGCCGCCCGATATCATATCACTACTATATCCTCTTCGCTCGGGTAAAGCAAAGAATCGACACGCAGTAATATCAATTCTATACAGGATGATTCTAAAATTATGGGACAAACATTGAGGGGTGGTAGAGCTCACTAAAACAAACAATTATTGTATATGAATATTTGGGAGGGAGTGACGCGTTGAGGCAAAAACACAAAAATTACACATGAAATGCAACACATTGTTTATTTACAACGTCGCCGCTAAATGTATTTTTACAGCAATGTTTATAATAATTGCTCAAAATTGCTACCACCGACAGTAATGCAAGCTTGGTAGCGTCGGTGGAGTGATTGGCGAACAGATTCAAATACGGCGGGTATTTCACGCACGCGTGCAGCCGCACAGGATAGTCGAGCGACGAGGTCTTCAATGGAATCAACTGGAGTCTCGTAAATAAGGGCTTTCAAATGCCCCCATAGGACAAAATCGGGACTAGATAAATCTGGCGATCGTGGTGGCCGTTAATGTGTTATGTTTTTATGTTTGTGCCTCAACGCGTCACTTCCGCCCATATATTCCTATACAATAATTGTATCTTTTAATGAGCTCTACCACCCCTCAATGTTTGTCCCGTAATGTTAGGATCACCCAGTATAATGAATGCTTTAGAACTTCGCATTCTTAGATTGCCGTGTGTGGTGTAATGGGCAGTCACTCTCTCTTTACAATACATCATTTCTGTCGTTATCGTTGTCCTTGTTCCTGTGTGCACTGTTACCTGTTAAGTTTTGCAGCCTCAAAACAATGTGCCATTTTTGTTGCGTGTGCGGCATGCAATCACCATGATTGGGTTTCTCACAGGTTTCAGTTTCGAAGGAGCCGATTAGCTTTGCGTCGCAGGATTGGATTCTCTTAAGAGTTGTCAGGGAGGTAAACAGATAAGATTCTCTAAATCATGCCATTTCCTTCGCCACCCATTTGTCACTCAGCCTACCAGTTACGTCGCAAAGCTGGAGTAATCTGGCAGCAGTGCGCGCCATTCACACTGTGCTGCAATCTAAGGGTGAGACGTTCTATAGTTAAAACAATGTCTTAGGTGGATAGCAGACGTCATCCGTAGAATAGACGAGCCCTTCGATACGAAGTGTAGTAGGTTCAATTTCTAGGTAACACATGGGTGTTACTTTGTCGACAGATGCAAGTATTACACTTCTTGAATAAATTGGCATAAGGGTCAACTTGATGGTAAATAAACAAATAAATAAATAAAATATCGAGATTCTTGGACGTCAAACGTTATGATTCGGGTTTAATTCTTAATCCAGATTATAGTATTTTTACTTTTGTTAATGATTTCTTCGCGCACAGTAAAACACTCACGTAACAAAAAAATACGGTTTTAAACCCACAAGTAAATAAAGATGTTTTGATATAACTTATGTCTACTTTCCTATACATGGTTGCAAATCACTTTTAATGAATTTATTAACAGCTAAGATGGTAGGTAGTCCTTGACGGATCGTTAATAGCAATACCATTAGTCATGAAACCAGAAACATACGCGACAGAAGTAAGATAATTACAAATAAACACGTGCTTTACGCGGGTCTCAAACACACAAAAATCTTCTTTCGTAAGATCGCATGCAATCAAATGCATTGCGCAGGCATGAGTCGGAGCGTCAAATTTGGATGTTAATAGTCTGTTGATTGAAAGGATATGGTTTCCTAAGCTGAAATATTTAGAGGCAGGGATTTTGAATATAAGTGTCTGAGACGCTAAAAACACATAAGTTTGCACGGTCTATCGCAGTACCACTTGTGTGAAAAATTTGATGGAATTGGGTTTATTGGTCCAGATGCATTGGATAAAAACTTTATTTTCCTATTTTGTGCTATCTTACAAATTGCCGAAAAAGATTCTGTATACGTTGTTTCGAATAAATACTGTCAGCATAAAAAGTTTGGTTGAATTTAGTAAAATTTTTTATTAGATGTGACCCACTTATCAAAATATTTATATGGCTGCCATTTCGGAAATTAGCGAATGATCCCCCTTAAACAATGTATGTTTTCATGGCATTGTGTATCATAAGTGGTGGGCAAAATTTGTTGACATTATTTGAATTTTTCCGTAAATATGGCAAAGTATTCAATTTTCTCACCTGGCACTATTTTGATAAAAGGCTGACAAAAAAGGGTTTCTGTATGCATAATTGATTATTCTAATGAATACTGTTAGTGTACAAAATTTTGTCAAATTTTGTTAAATTATTAAATAGATATAACATACAAACCTAAATTATTTATAGGAAAACCATTAAAAAGAGGCCTGCCATATCTAATACATGTTAGTTTGCACACACTACGGCAGCACCTATTGCATATAAAACTCGATTGCAATGGGTTGATTGGTCCTCGATATATAGCATATAATCTCAATTCCTTACACGTGCCGATCTTCATACATGCAGGACAAAAGAGTCATGTATTTTAACATTAGATTTTGCTTTGTGTAACAGTATACAAAATTAAGTTAAAATCGGTAACATAGTTTCCTAGATATAGCACTCAGAGCTTAAGTGCTACTATAGCCACCATTCTGTAAATAAGTGTCTGGCATTCTTAAAACATACAAATTATTACGGCCTACCATAGAACAATATTTCCGCCAAATTTGGTGGAAATCGGTTGAGTGTTTTCTGAGATATAACATAAAAACTTTATTTTCATGTGGGATTATCTCACAAAAGAGCTGAAAAATGAGGCGCTCTACATACAGATTTAATGGTTTAAAAAGTTTCTGCCTGCATACAAAGCAAAGTTGAAATTAATTTCGTAGCTGTAGCACACTAAATTAAAATGTTTGAATGTCTGCCATTATGAAAATAATGTTTTCATCCACTCATGACATATCAAATTATTTGGCCAGCAATTATTGCTAGAAACATTTCATGATTGTATTATATACTGCCAAAATACAATGTTCAAGTTGGAATTAATTAACCGTTTTGAGGGTATCGCATACTAAGTTAAAATATCTATATGGCCACCAATTTGAAAATAAGTGTTTGACCTACTTAAGCAAACCAGATTACATAATTTTCCGTAGTACTAACTCTTTGCTAAATTTGGGAGGTATCAGTCAATTACTTTACGAGATATGGCATGAAATGTTTATTTGTGCGTGTAGTGCTATCTTCCAAAATGACACACAGAAACAGTTGTGTGTTAGCATAGATTATACTTGTAATAGATACTCTCAGCATACAGAATTTGGTTTATATTTGTTTAACTGTTTGGTAGATAAATAAATAAGCCTCAAATATTTTTGTGGCAACAATTTGAAAAATATGTACCTCATCAATTTAAATCGTATACATTTATATTACAAAAATTGCCAATTTGCAAAATTTTGCGATCATTGGTAATAAGGTTTTATAAATATTATATAAAAATTTATATTTTTTTATTGTGGTACTATCTTTAAAAATGGAGGATTTACAACAATATACATATATTAATTCAGTGCCTACATTGCGCACTGTTAACATACAAAATATGGTTCAGATCGGTTGAATGGTTCCCGAGATATGACAAAGGACCATAAATATTAAAATTGTTGCCATTTAGAAAGTAAGCTCCAGGCGTGGTCGAGAACTACGTAAGTCAGATGTTCATACAAAATAATATATGTGTACTGAGTTTGGTGAAATTAAGTTCTGGAATTGAAAAAAATTTAGGGGGACACACACTCATAGACACACGCATACGCACACTAACACACAGACACTAAAGCTATATCTTAAACCTTTCTTTCCTTCGGTGCCTCGGTGCCGGATCCGCAACAGAGTGTTCTTGTGGCCTCCGTCGGCGAAGTGATAGACGGTGATTTCGTTCCTACGGCTCCACTACCAAACTCTTCTGCGACCAATATGAACGACGGACCTCACACCTCATCACCAAGAGCAACACCTCTTTCTACGAAGACATCTTCATTTTATATGTTTCTCGCTTTTTTTGAAAGTGAAAATTTCATTCTTTATTGTTATACTCCAAATTTCTCGAACAAGTATGTGCTCTTTTAACAACACTTGACGTACTGTAATATCATCTGTGTGCACTCAAATATCTAAACAATAGCTTCAGTCGCTCTACATTTTTGAATTTATCGTTACTTAAAAATAATATGAAACATATATAAAAACTACTTTAAGGGTTACCATTAAATCTGAGGAAAAAAAAAATTCCTCTCATTACAATTTACTGACATAAACGTTTACTACATAAACTTATAACTAGGCTATTTCAACAAAATTATTTTTATATGTAAGTTTATAGTAAGGTATGCTAGTTGGCCATAGTGTTAATTTCCTGTTTCTATCGCCATGTTCAATACCAGTGTAAACTTCATTCCCATGATTTCCCTCACTAACGTTTCTTCAGGCTGAATGATGAAAAATTAAGATTTTCGTGAGCACTAGAGAGTGTGGGTAATTATGCACTGTTCCCACTGCAGACTTCGCGATGTCATTGCGTTACCTTGTTGCGTCTCCAAGTGAGCTATCCGTAATTCTGAGAAGTTAGTACTGAACACATAAACATGAAGTTGCTCATAGAACTTATGAGTATACTTTACTTAACATGGGTGCAATTAATTTTTAAATTATTTCTGAGAAGCTGAGTTGGTATGAAGGACTTGGTTTCTCTTTGAATGAAATAACTTTATAAATTAAACCAGATACTTATGCAACAGTAGTGACAAAAATTGCAAATACGCACATGCCTTATCCGGGACTTTAACCTAGAAAACCTCGTACTATAAGCTAGCGTGCTATCCAATTCATTACGGAGGTCGGATTGGGTGCATCAACTTCGCAATTAATAAGTCTAATGTTACGAAAGATAGGGTTTTTTAAACATAGTGTATTAACATGGTATCTTTTTTAAATTAGAGTCTAAGCCACCTTAAACATGTAAATTTACATAACCTACTATAGCGATAATTGTGTGAAGAATTTTAAGGAAATCTGTTGTTTGCTCGCTGAAATATGAAATAAAAAAATTATTTTCTTATTTGATGGTATCGTACAAATTTGTTAGAAAACGAGGCTCTATATACAGTAAAATGCTTCTTATGTATACTGTCTACATACAAATTCTAGTCATATTATTAAAATTGTTTTATATATTTGTCAAACATACATAAGTGATTTATGAAACTGCAATTTTGAAAAACATGTCTCGCTGATTTAAATCATGACAGTTTACCTGGATTTAAGTAAAATTTTTGGTGTGCACAATTTGGTACAAATTTAATGGAAATGTTCCAGTGTAACATTTGTTGGGAATCGGTTGATTGGTCCTCAAGACATGGCATAAAACTTTTAAAAATTTTATTTGGTTTATCATAAGTGGAGGACAAAAAATTAATGTAGTAGCCATTTCGGTGATTGTATATGGCCAATATACGTAGACAAGTTAAAATATATTACATATATTTGTAGATATCTCCAACAAATTTAAAGTGATTTTAAAGCCGCTATTCTGAAAATAAATGTGTTCTACTTAAAATAACACATTTATTATTATGGACCACTGTAGTACAACATCTTCGCCAAGTTCTATATTAATGTGTTCATTGCTCCCGAGATACGACTTAAAATCATTATTTTTATTTATTAGTGGGGTTATCTTACAAAACGGCAGTGAAATGAGACCCGGCATAAACAAATTTTGTGGTTTCAATAGGTAATGCTAGCATACAAAATTAAGATGGAATTTGTTTCTTTGATAAAATATTTATATAAGCACTATTTTGAAAAGAAATGCCTTACATTCATAAAGCATTTCAGTTTGCACCCCCTTCTGCTGTACTATTCGTTTGCCAAATTTGGAAGTAATCTGTCGATTGTTTCCCAAGATATGACAAAATAATTTTATTGACTCGCATAGTGCTATCTTATAAAATGGCATAAACAAATACGCTCCTTGTACGTAGAGTTGAAAGCTGTAATATCTACTGACAAAATACAAAGTTAAGTTGGAATTGATTACATGGCTTCAACTATATAGCATTCTAAGCTAAAAATGGCTATACGGCCACCATTTGGAAAATAAATATCTGGCGTTCTTAAAACTTACCGCTTGACATTTTCTGCCTCACTACTACTTGTTTGCCAATTATGATAGGAATTGTTAATTCTTTCCCGAGATATGACAAAAAATTCTTAATTATATTCGAGTGGCACTATCTTATGAAATGGCAAACAAATGATGCTCCACGTAAATACAGTTCAAAGTTGTAATATCTACTGTAAGAATACAAAGTTATGTTGAAATTGTTTCAACAGTTTCGACGATATAATATTCTAAGCTTAAATGGTTAAATGGCCGCCATTTTGAAAATATGTCTGGCATACATAAAACATGTCACCTGATATCATATGCATCAGTAGTATTTGTTTGCCGAATTTGGTAGGAATAGGTTAATTGTTTACCGATTTATGACTTTATTTATTCGTACGGCGCTATCTTACAAAATGGCAAACAAAAGTGGTTATTTGTTGCTAGATATAATGCTTGTCATTTATACTTTCAGTATACAAAATTTGGCTGAAATTCGTTAAATGGTATGACAAATATAACAAATAAACTTAAAACCTTTAGTTTGCTGCCATTTTGAAAAAAAGTAACTAATTAAGTACAATCACGCACATTTACAGGACGTACACTATTATTACTCACACGCCAAACAAATTGAGAATTGTAGAATAGTTTTCGAGGAATAATGCAGAATCTTTATTTTTAAATTGATGCTATCTTAAAAAATGGCATA
Organism: Clitarchus hookeri; assembly: GCA_002778355.1. Taxonomy (NCBI): domain Eukaryota; kingdom Metazoa; phylum Arthropoda; class Insecta; order Phasmatodea; family Phasmatidae; genus Clitarchus; species Clitarchus hookeri. The sequence goes on from NQII01011079.1 coordinate 27,641, forward strand.
CCAAAAACTATGTCCATCTCAAAATTTAATGCCTGCACAATGCTCTGTCAGCGTACAAAATTTGGTTTGAATCTGTTGAATGGTTCCCGAGAAAAGACATATTACCCAAAATTTATATTCTCCAAAATTTCGAATGTTATAGACCGACGTGGTCAAAAACTAAAAAAGTCAGGTGTCCTTACTAAGTATTATATGTGTACCAAGTTTAGTAAAATTATGTTCACGCGTTCAAAAATAGAAAAAAATAAAAAATAAAATAAAAAAGGGAGGGTGGGAGGACACCCACGCAAAACACACTCAGACCTACATAAACACACACAGCCACACCTACATACTCACACACATACACAGACACATAGAAAGGAAAGCGATCTCATAAGCCTTTCTTTCCTTCGGAAAGTAGTCTAAAAAATGAGCATGTTGTTCAGGTTTCACGCAATAGCAAAATGCCTTATGTCAAGGGAGACTGTCTTTAAGGTAGCAGTATCCTTAAATACTGAGATAATAAAATCATATAATTTCCGGCACTGAAATTAACTTTTGGCCTGAATTACAGTTTAATAACCGTAACGATCGCTAGGAAACACTGATTAATATATGTGATACTTCGTGTTATAGACAGTATTTGTCCATGAACAAACGTAATGACTCAACAATAAATAGCAACTCGCAATTATAAATGGAATTCAAGGTTTTGTGTTTAGCACGAGCTGTATTCTGCGTAACAAATCCACTGTTCGAAATTAATTCCAAAGTATTGCTTTTAGTCGAATAATGCCCGCTATATAGATAATTTATTAATGCTGTCGACTGTTAATATTTGTATTAATAACCCAACAGGTTGATAGAATGTTTCCTCAAAAATAAACTGTGTGTGTGTTGATGGCGTGTGTGTTTAGTACCCCAGGATTACCCACTGGTTATTTAACACTCATTATAGTGGAAAATAAACGTTGTGATATGAAGATAAATGGGTTAGAAAATGTCTGTCTGCTGCGGTAATCAAATCACTATAGCTGGCAAACATTACTTAATTTCCGGTAATGGAAGCACACTGATTAAAATTATGCCACCAGCTGAGTTTCAGTACAACTTAGTCCCTGTCTCAGTTGGCACAGAGAAGGCTCTCTTATGCTCTCGCTCTCGTGACGTCATTATGATGTGAGAAAGAACACTCTCTGGTCGTTTCATTTCGTTGGAGAGAGCGCGAAAGCGCGAGAGATAGCATTAAATTTTAAACTCGCTGGCGCTCTCTCGCTATCTCTGACAACGTCCCATATTCGTTTATTTTTTCATTGTCTTAATAATGTTATAACAGCGATCTGGGCTAAAACCATGTTGCGTTTTACCTGTAAGTGAATAGTTTAAGATGTTTAAGTCAACGAAATTACTTGCGTAACACTTATTTTTAACAATAAGATACTGACACAACTGATGAGCCTACATTCCTCAACATGGGTGCAATTGATTTTTTTATAATTACTTTAAAGCTCAGTTGGTAGGTAGGGCTTGTCGTCTCGATAAAAGCAATATTAGAGATTAAACCAGATACATATGCAACAGTAGAAAGACAACTACAAATACCAACGTGCCTTACAGGGACTCGAACACAGGAAGCATCTTACCATAAACTAGTGTGCAATCAACTGCATTACGGAGGTCGAATTAGAGCATCAACTTCGAATTTAATTAGTTTAATGTCTCGAATGATAGGAATTACTACCTAAAATATTAACAGGGCCGTCATTTCGAAATAAGAGACTCACCTACTTAAAACACGTAAGTTTACAGGGTCTACCATAACGATACTTGTGTGAAGAATTGGGTGAAACACGGTTTGATTGTTAACTGAGATATTGCAGGAGGACAACGTAGTTATGTATTAGCACATTCGGACATTGCAAACTGTCAGTATACAAAGTAAAGCTAATATCGATAACATAGTTTCGTAGATATAGCAAACTAATCCAAAGTGATTTTATAGCCACTATACTAAAAATAAGTGTCGTCACACTTACAATTCACATAGTTGTTTGGCCTACCACAGTACAACTCCTTCGCCGAATTTGATAAGAATGTGTATAATGTTTCCTATGATATGAGATAGACAATTAATTTTAATTGTTGTCAAACTTACAAATGGAAGAGATATGGGGCTCTGTATCGACAAATTTGATGGTTGTAATTGATACTGCCAGCATACAAAGTTTAGTTGGAATTTATTTGGTTAGTAAAATATAACTAAAATATTTATATAGCCACAATTTTGAAAATAAGTGTCTGCATCAGTTTACACCTGCAGTGAAAATTGTTTGCCAAATTTGGTAAGAATCTGTCAATTGTTCCCCGATATATTACACAAAAAATAAATTTTTTCATGTAGCATGACTTACAAAATGGCGGAAAAAATTTCTTCGAATAGACACATTTGATAGTTGTAATATAGGTATATACTTCCAACATACAAAATTAGGTTGGAATTGATTTAATGGTTCCGACGATAAAGTATACTAAACTAAAATGTCTTTGTCGCAACCGTTTTTTAAATAAGATCTGACATACCTTAAACATACCGTTTTACATCATCTGCCACAGTACTACTTGTTTGCCAAATTTGGTAAGAATAGTTTACCGAGATATATCACAAAAACTTTCTTTATTCATGTGGCGCTGTCTTTAAAATGGCTAACAAACGTTGCTACGTGTTTGCTTATAGAATTCCCAAACAGATAATTTCAGCATTAAAAATTTGGTAAATATTTGGTCAAAATTTGTTAAATGGCATTGTTGATAAACAAAATAAACTGAAAATATATGTAGGGCAGCCATTTCAAAAATAAATACCACATCAAATTTTATCACTTACGTTTACTTGATCTGTCATAGTATTACCTACATACCAAGTTGGGTGAGAATTGCTTTAATAGTTTTCGAGATATGTTACAAAATATAAATTTTTTGAAATAGTGCTATTATTCAAAATGGTAGAAAAACTATACTATCCATTTCAAAATTTAGTGATTACACAATAATCCACAAGCACACAAAATTTTCTTTTAAATCAGTTGAATAGTTCGCGAGATATTAAATAT
>NQII01011080.1:0-33772 GCA_002778355.1 Clitarchus hookeri
CATCTGGAGTATTGTGTCATATTTTGTTTAAGGTTTCAGGTTTAGTACACAGTTTTCTCTTTTAAAAGAAAAAACTTTCCATCATAGGCTGAACCACATGCGTTATTGGGTTGGAGGAGTTTAGCCAGAGTAAAGGCATCCCATCCACTTCCTACTTTCTATGGTGGTACAATTGGGTCTCTGTTTAGTGACACTGGTCANGGTCTTAACATATTTTTTCATAAGGAACTCAGAATTATACTGAAACGGACTTGGTGGAATATAAGATGTTCCTTAAACCAAGATAGCGATCTCAAGGCTAGTACTTACGATAAACATGAATTAATCAACATACTCACAACCACCTTCGGCAGCTTAGCGTTGAAGAGCGGCAGTGGTATGAAGTAATTAGAAGACAAGGAAATTGACTATGTATTCCGGGTAGACTGAGATTATTGGTAACTTCACAAAGGGTTACCAATTGCTAGTACACATACGAAATTGTTTCAATCATCAAATAAATGCGGAAGGGAGGTTACACACGATATTTGAATTGGGTATCGCTTGCAAACTGCATTAGACGGCGTTACACATCTATCTTTGGTGCAAGGTCGAGATGCGTGTAATAGACGAACTATTTCAGTCAAACCTTGTCAGGACTATAATGCATACTCGGTGAACAGGGGCCGTAATTTAAATATGTGTTGAACTGCACATGCCATTACGCTATGTACATCAATCTGAAGGTCTGTATCATTGAGATATTCTATAGGAGCATGAAGGCTGAAATTTAGAGGCTGTTAGTGGTGAATGGTAAACACAGACCGTTAGAAATTTTGTTTCAACTTGTTCGCGAAAAAAACTTTATGGTGCGCTCTATTTCAGTCATGTTGTTTGAATACAAGAAATACAACCCTGTGCATCTTGAAAATAAATCACCCATGTAGATGTAAAGACAATATTAGCGACCTGGTGCACTAAAATATATATTTTTGAGAGGTACTACTTCTAATTACTGCCCCAAAATTTTCTCTTTATGTGTTTATGGTATCGATAACTTACGCCCTCGAATATTTGTACAACATAACTATTTACGACAGCTTCTATGCCCAGGAGATCCACACTACAAGGTTTCCCGACCGACCACTGACCGATCATTTGTCGAGAAGATTCTTCGAAGAAGATATCGACTGTTAAAAAACAAAATCCGGGGTTTTACAGGTCTGTTAGAATTCTGAGTTACCGATGCGGACATAGAGAGGATAACTTAGAGAGAGAGAGAGGGAGAGAGAGAGAAACAGGAACGGTGTTACGGAAGATTGTATATCTTAATGAGTAAATAATTATATTTGTTTTTCAGAAGAATATGTGTTTCGCATATGATTAAATAGTTTTTGGGTTATAATTTTTTTAAAGCATATTATATTAATAAATTATCGAATTAGGTTAGAATAAAATTTCCGAAATAGTAAATATTATTTATGTTTTTGTAAATTCAAATGCGTGTAATAATTAAAAGAGAAAGCGAGTCGTCCTTAGGGTCCCTTAAAACTGTGTGTAAATTTATCTGTGATAAAAAAAATTACATATATTTGAGAATATTTTTATTACCTAAAAGTAAAAAAAAAAAAAACTCAAATTGCTATTAAATATGAATAAAAACAAAGATTTGTCATTATTTTACTTTACTCGGTATGTGTTTTCACTATCAATCACAAATTAATTTTCACCATTAATAAATATTTTTAAGATCCAAATATTGCTTATGTGAATAAAATACACATTCGTACTCAAAGACTGGCACACATATTTTCGAGGAAAGTACACTGAACAATTAAAATAATTATATAACCTTTAGATTACAGTAATAGTGAATGGTTTAAATAAAATATATAAAGATGAACTAAATGATATAGGTATAGTTAACAAAAGGCCTTTTTACCAGATGTATTACACTTATTTGCATTTATGAATGCATTTTCGGAAATTCTGATTGTAAATACAGATATTCGGTTACACTAAACCTATGCATACACGAATAAATTATTTAGACCTCTATATTTCCGTCTTCCATCTGGAGTATTGTGTCATATTTTGTTTAAGGTTTCAGGTTTAGTACACAGTTTTCTCTTTTAAAAGAAAAAACATTCCATCATAGGCTGAACCACATGAGTTATTGGGTTGGAGGAGTTTAGCCAGAGTAAAGGCATCCCATCCACTTCCTACTTTCTATGGTGGTACAATTGGGTCTCTGTTTAGTGACACTGGTCACAAGACGAATAGTCTCACCGCAAATCCACTACCAGCCCTCGCCATATGCGTGTTCTGTGATGAGTTATGAATTAATCACAATTTAACTGTTCCATTGCCTTTAACAGCGTGTATACTTTTTAGACTTGGTAATCCGGAAGGTCCCATCAAGTTAGTCACACATTTATGTTACACCTATTTTGGTGGGGGCGGGGGGATGACGATTAGCTTGAGATCTCTTTGAATTATTCTTAGTCCTTCCACATGACCGTTTTGACGGAGGGGATTGAAAATTTTTATTTTTTGTTAGCTCACGCCCCTGTAAAGTTAAGCCACTACGTCAAATCTGTACCTCAGAGGTAAGGAGGAGAAAATATATTTCAATCTGGTGTTTTTTTGTAAAATACACAATTTCGGTTGACATTGTGAACATTATATACACATAATGTATTTTCGTTGTTTTTCAGTTTATGGTAATAAATACATGTTAAAAACTGTAACTATTGTAATAAAAACACAATTATGGCAGTTAACCCCTCACCCCATATGCGAATAAATTCAATTTATTCCGTGTAATAGAATAATAAATCCATAAAAATTAAAAAAAACAATATAGTATTTACTTTTTTGATCTTAATTTAATTGCTCTTTTAAACCTAATATAGTGTTAACAATTCATATCTAGGAATTAACGGAAATATTTTAGAAATACTTAGACCTACATAACACCTTCATAGAAAACCACACAAAATACAATAAAAATAATTGTTTACCTGTTTTGTGATTTATTATAGGGTAATAAGGTATATAGTTGTTAACATTACTCTCAGAAATATATAACTTTAATTTTTATATCACATTCTAAATAACTATCATTCCTTTTTTTCACAACATCCACAACAAAATCAGTAAAATATGGTACACATACTGTCTGAAAAATACAACATTTACAACAAAATGACTAACATTGTGCACATACTGTCTAAACAGCTTCACAGATATTCGAAAAGTCGATGACAGAGGAAGGTTGAGGCAAGTTTATATACGAGTCATGGAACTGCTTTAGAATTCTCTGGAGTACCTCCATCCAATCTTTATACTTCAGAGATCTCTCGAGGAATACCACACTGGCTTCAAAAAATTGGGGCAGCTCCAAGCTTGCTGTGGTTGTCGCTAAAGGTCTACTTTCTGGACATTTTCTTGCTGGAATGAGTTTTTGTAAAACAGCGTACCATAACATTCTTCCATTAGATGAATGTTGGTCATTGTAGATATCGGTACTCTCTGATAATCAGTTTTTTTACATCTGTAAACAGATCGTAAAATTGCAGGACGTCCTCAACTTCCACGCTATGAACCTCTAAGTTAGTAACTAAACAATTCCTCACCATCTGTTGTCAATCCCAAGGTGTCACAGGGTACATGTGTAGTTTTTTTTTATTTTCATGCTTGATAATGGTGTACGGTGTTGACTTTCCTGTGGGAGTGGCCCTCAACAGATATTTATGATTTATTCCCTTCAGTGATTTGAAATTTTCAATTGCCAAAGGTAGACCAAAATTATATGGTTTATAGTGACAAAACAAAAATAACAACGAAACGCATGTTAATACATAGTCATAAACCGAAATTCAAGTTGATACACTACCTAACACAGAATCTCCAGTTAAAACACCACCTAGCGTAGAAATGTCAGTTAAAACACAAAAGAATATTAAATTTAGCCTAAATGTATTACATTATCTGTGAAACGATGACCATAAATTTGTAACATAATATGCAAAAACCAAGCGATAAGAATAATTTAAGTTTTAAGAAGCGAGGCAAAAGAGACAATTTAATGTGGTTTTCTTTTTGGCTACGTGAATAACAATACTGTGTGGATAAGATTAACGACGACTCATGTACCGCCACTGTGGAAGACATGGTGGCTTATATGGTCAGAGTTAATGTCCCCCAGGCACCGACTATAAAGTGCGTGGAGGTTGTGGGTATTGTAACTTATATATTCACAAATACACAACATCAACACTTGAGAGGTGCGGTACTGTGATAGTTTGGTTACTCGGATTTACTGGGCGAATTCGTGGTTGAGTGGGCTTCTCGTGATGGTGATTGTCATACTTAACTCTTGTTGCGGGTGTTGTCAGCTGTGGTGGGTGATCTCCGGCGATGGGTAGGCCTTGGCAAGGCCACAGTTGCTGCTGACGTACTGACGTGGTCAGGGGTCCGAACCCCTGACCTGACTCTCTGCTCGGCGATCTTCTACTGACTGGTTGACTTTACTGACGTAACTGATTCTCCCGGCACGGAGTATCGCAGCCTCTGACTGCCCCGATATGACTGACTCCCTAATGATGCGGCTGACGGACGTGGCCGGGTTCCGATATCCCGGCCTTAGTAACTGTTGTACTGACTTACTCTCTGCTCGAACTGACGTCTCTCGGCGGTGAAGATGAACTAACAACTGCCCCGATATGACTGCCTGACGTACCCGATATTACTGACCCCCTCCTATTCTTGGAAAGGGGTTTTTATACACGCCAGCCGCTGCCCTGAATCGGCGGCACGTGGCGCATTTTAGGGGAGGGAAGGGGGTAAGAGGGGTGAAGTGGAAGAACGCCTAACAAGCCGTCCAACACACGTGTCCTCGTATCTGAAGGTTTGGAGGGGCGGGGCGGGGGTAATACCTCGGCACTAATACATCTCGTCAGGTATTTCTGCCGCGGTGCGTATTTACTGCGTTCAGGCGAACTACACCAGATTATTTGCTGATGACTCAAGAAAGCCCTGCACTGTCAACAGATCTCCCGGCGGGTAGTGGCGTACGTAGATGAAGGGGGGTGGGAAGGGAAGGCCTACGCTTCAGCTCCACGTGTACCAAAATTTTCCACCGGCCCTGGTTCCACGTGCCGTCTCGTAGGCGCCAGCGAAGTGCGCTAGGCGGGGGTGGTGTGAGGGGGTGATGGATGTGAGCCAATATCGTGCTATAATCCCTNTGGAGTGTTTTTTCTCTATAATTCCATATAAAAGACAATCTTGTAAAATTTCAACAAAACACGCACACTGTCTAGGAACATCAACATGAGTTAGAAAAAATTTCAAACCCAAAATTGTGTTTTTTTAACTTATGGTAATGCTCTAATTTTTCTTATTTAAAGTAAATACTTTCTCTTGTTTATGCATTTGCATAAACACTATACATTTTTAGTGCAACTATCCATATGAGGATAACTAATTAAGTGATCATTAGTTTTTAAGAATACAATCTGCGTTAAAATAACAGAGAACCAATTTTGCTCTAATAATGCACAATTTTAGTTGCAATGTTTCAATATATAAGCCTTTCATAATACAACTGAAAGCACCGAAATCTGGTATTTAAAAAAATGAACTTACCCTTAAAACAACACAAACATTTTTTATCTCGAGCCAAAGGAAATAAGCTATCAATATAACATTTTGGTTCTGTCCAGAGCAGTTATCTGACAACAAAGTGAATTCTTCAGTATTGGATTTTCAAAGTTCTTGCAGTGCCCATTTCAAAATTCCTGAAGCAATCTCGTTACCATCTCTGCCACATTTAGTTTCGTCCCACATGACACATGAACATTTCTTAGTGGTTGAATCATATATTGTGTAATTCAGAGTCCAGAGTTTTTTTTAAATATAACGAATTACCATTTATTGATAGTGGTGTATCAAGAAATTTCTGTATATACACGGTCAACACTTTCTTCTTGCAACCAATACTTGCTATTCCTTTGCCTGTTTTCTTCATGTCGTGGCGCAAACTTGCTTTATTTAATTTACGTTTTTGCCTTCCCTTTGCATTGGCAGTGTCTTCGACAGAAGTTGTTTCTTTGTTGAGAAGATGATATTTGTCCATCATAATGGGCGCCATCAGATGGGTGACCGCCACCCGGACACCAAGTGGTCGAGTATCTGCGACTAGGTGCGGAATGCGCTCAGTTTACGCGCGACCAGTCATCATGTATGTTAAAGAAGCAGTGTATTTAGCCCTGTAGTAAGAGTTGGACAAAATAAGAAAGAAGAGAGAGAAGAGAAGCCATCAGTGTCATTCTATCATCAGCGCAAGGCTAAAATGTGGTGCATTTTTACACATCAGGAAAAGCTCCAATCGGATGAAGAGAAATTCTTTAATTTTTACCCGATGTCAGTCTCATCGTTGGACGAACTGTGTGCCGTACTGAAACTTAGCTTCCAAGACAGAGATATTATCAAGATAAATTTGATCTCACCTGCAGACATAATTGCAGCGAAATTGAGGCAAGAAAAAAATATAAAATAAAATATATATAATACCGCAATATATTCTTAAATTTTGAACGAATGTGTTAATTTTTATCTACATTTATAAAGTAACCAGTGTTTAATTTAAACATTTTACTACATTGGTTCCGTTTTATGAAGCTCGTGATTAGAGATTAACTTTATTTTCATATCAATTATTTGTGTCAATAAGTGATGACTCATGAGATATTTCAGAGTATCAGGAACATAGGTAAGAAGACCCGGATGGTCTACTAACAATCACGGTATCTAGACTGTGGCCGATAATTGTTCCAGATCCAGTGTTGACATTCATGTAAGGAATTGCTATATTCTTGTTGGACTGGGATGGAGCAGTAAATGTAAGTACACCTGCTATAAGGAACTGAGCAAAATGAACGCATAGGAAAGTANGTTGGACTGGGATGGAGCAGTAAATGTAAGTACACCTGCTATAAGGAACTGAGCAAAATGAACGCATAGGAAAGTACCAGGTACTGGGCTGTGGTTAGGAAGAGTTTTGAACCTAGACACTACTCACATTATTTCGCATTTTTCTCGCAGTTTATTTACCAAAGACAAAATAAATAATATGTCCTCACCCCTCGTGTTATCGAGATCATGTTTACTACTTCGTTGCTGAACAATTTTTCCTAGCACCTCGCATAATCTGTGTTTGTCGGAGGATCCTTGACCTCGAAACTTATTGCCCATACGTGGCATTGTCGGTACTCTGGGGCCATCAGATTAGCTTTCATGATTCTTATCTTTCGGTGTGTCGTCAGTAGAGTCGTCCATTGACTCACCCAGATATGACACTGTTGCGGAAGAAAAGAGTACTACATAGTTATAGCTTATGCCCTTGTGATTCTTTATTTCATATAGTCTCTATCTATTGTAACTGTGCAACCATGTGGGATTTTCGCTAAGTGGCAGCTGGTACTCGTAAAACTAAAACGGACAGTATAGGCTGGTACTTCATCGTAATATAAACACTGTGACACAGCTATTTTAGTTGCATGAATGCATGGGAATGTTTTTGCAACGAAAATATTTTTGGCAGATCTGTAGAAAGAATAGGTATAATCTTATTTGGAATGGAGTGCAACATAAATATTAAGACATGACTTATTCATTAGAAGAGATGATAAGAAGTCGAAAACTCAATATGTCTGCATAAACATAACAAGCAGTTTTCCCTTTTTCCGAACCAGATTTTTTACAATTTCCCATACTCTGGTCTCGTACGTAACATGACTTCCAATTCTTCCATTTTAATTGCAGTTTCTTTCCTAAAAAAATGTTAAGAGATATTAATGTGTACATTAACACAACTAAAACCACTTCATATTTTCGCAGTTATCTGGCAACAGGATGCTACTAAGCGGATATTTTCTACAGCTTCCGAAATGGTGCTTCTACTCTCTGTGAAACAATTCCAGATGCTTACCAAAAAATATGGGATCACATGAAGAAGATGATGATGCTGAGTCCTACAGAAGAAAGGTGGGAGGAAATTCATCGACGGGAAGCATATTAGGATGACACAACCGCATGCAACTGGTTACATGCACTACAAACACAAGGGATATTATTTTATTGTGCTGCAAGCAGTATGTGATTCCAACTATTGTTTCACAGCAGTAGATATAGCAGCATATGGTCGTAGTGCTGATTCGTCTATGCTCAGAAACTAGCTTTTTGGACAAACGTTGCTGAACAGTGAACTTAACATTCTTGAACCACAGATACTCCCTGCTACTAGTGGACCAAAACTGATCTTCGTTCTTGTCGGGGATGCAGCATTCGGACTCTCAAGGAATGTCAGTAGTTGCTAGTAGTTTCCACAGAGCGAAGAAAAATGTTTCTAATTATCGCTTAACCAGAGCGAGGTGTCACTTTGCGCGCGAGCAGAGAAATTAGCCGCAGTGTGTCAGGTGGACAGTCGCTCGTCTAAATGCAACAATACCTTCCTGGGAACTTCAAAGTCGCCGCCGACTGCAGGTGAAGTCGACTCACTTGTCGTCAGCAACACGTCACCCGTCGAAATCCGCCAACTAACCACAACACTAGGCCCACAGGCGTCTCGGTCGCCCGTCTGATGTCTCCCTAAAGGTACCAACTTCAGGTTGATGGAATTCTAGGTTGAATTCAGCTTTACGAATATCTCTATAACACCAACTTTTGGTTATATCATTCTCTGGAATATTTCTTTTTCACTGCATTCTTACACATACAGACGATGCATTCTTTCAACACGTAGTTAGCTACCCAAATATTTGCATTGTAATCGTTTACGTGTGTAATGACAAAAATAATTTCAGAACTTTGCTATATCATCTAGTATTACGTCACAAACAATTACCTTCAGGTTATTTGGCGGTGTGTTTCATCCACTTTTTATCAAATTCTTCTTTAATGATGTTGTGATTGTTGTATCAGAGATGGCCAGAGTAACAAAAATATTACAAACCTTAACCGTTTTTCTCTGAATTTCAAATCTTTACTAGACAGTTTTGTTTTGTGATCCACTACAATCTACTGGTAGTTTTCACTTAAACCCTTTAGCTTGTACTCCTGACACTGGTAATTGCCTTTTTATTTCCCAAGACTTGTCTTCACTTGTTAAATAACATTATGCAATCTTCTTCTGTAATATTCTCTGTACATTTCATTCTGCACCTATTACATGGTGACTTCGTTTGTTTTGCTGTAACTAGCTTCCCTTTCTTCAAGACGTTCTCTTTTCCTGAAACTGCATTTGCTTTACGATTACTAATTTTCCAACTTTTAAAACTTCTTGTAATTTTCATTTCTCTCTTGTTTAGGTTCTTTGGCAATATCACATTCTGCACCTGAGCCTTCATCTGTTAACAATTTCCTATTGGTTTTTTGTGATTTTTCTACCATACTTCGATCAAAGTCACTTTCATAATTATTCTCTGAAACAAAGTCAGGACATCTATTACTTTCATCTCCAAAGAATCACTTTCCTCACTTATATCTTTATATTACTATATTATGTATACTAAATAAATTTTTTAAGCGGCCAACATTCAATTCCATGATGATTCTAGTGTATGAATTTGTAGATTGCTAACTAGGAGTGGTCCAGCAGTGGCACTGTCAAAACAGGGAACTGGTGTAGACTGTAGAAATGATTTTATGGCATAAGCCTCGGATTATGGTCCCTCATTATCATACAAAACTTTATTACCTGTGCCTTCGGTGAAATTCTTAGGCTAACAATAATTTTATGATAACTGATGTGATGTGACACCACTCACTTAGATAATATTAACCAGCGAGTGGGTACTGCATTACTAGTGGGTAGAAGATCACCCACAGTGGCAGGAATTGTGGACCCATACCTTGGAAGTGTTGAACCATTAAGATCCCCTGAACATTCCGAGGATTTTATTTAGTTGATCTAATTTTTTTAAATAATTCGTTACAAATATATTTAATATTCATAAAATATGTTGCTTTCTATGGGAAAAGTCTAGTAATTTGCGTAATAATTGGCGTTGGCAAACGTAATTAATTATTTAGTAGCATAAATTCTGAAATGCATATACGATAACACCACTTAATCGTTTCTTGGTTATTTAATAGTGGGTTCCAAAGATAATATACTTGTTACTGAATAAAGATGATCCTTATTTGCGAAAACAGTTTATAGTTAATAAAATAACAGTAAGTTATTCAGTAAAGAAGGTAAATTTATGAGCTGTGAATTATTACAACAATGTCAGGTGAACTGTGAGTAACGGATTTAATGAAGTTTGTTCATTATTTCCATTAACATAGTTTCTGTTGTATAACTGAAGCTTTTTGTGGCTTCTAACGCAAGCTGCAAAATAACATTACTCCTTTAATGCATTGTTTTGAGTGAAAATAATTACTGAAATGTGAAAGCAAACTCATTACAAACACAACTGCAGCATAAATATAACACATACTAGGCGAGTTCGTGTTACAATCCATATAAGTAAGAACAAAAGTAAAGAGGTATACAGTTGTAACGCCATGGAGACCTGGAGTTACTCTACTGTACCACAGGAAGATAACTCTAGGACACTAGAAATAAAATTTATTGAATGGGAATTACAGCACGTTACCTATACGGAAACACAAAAATCATATGGGAAATTCAACACTTATTCTTAAGGTATAATACACAGGACTTAAAACATTATGCCTCTTCATAGATATTTTTATTTGAAATACAAGAGTATAAATAACAAAACCATATCTCATTTTGAGGCTACGACACCTTACCACTGAGGTACAGAAATACGGCCACCGACCTGCACTTACAATCTTTAGTTAAGGTAGGCGGGTAACTTCAAATGTTAGCAGCACCAAACATTGCCGCCTGTGCTATGTTCAACTTAATGAGCAAGCAGCAGCATCTGGCTGACTTGCTTCGAGCTCTGACTCTCGACTTCTTACCACCCGAAAAAATTTTTCTATACTAGTGAAATTCTATAACTGTAATATATCTGAGGTCCGAGTCAGGACTACGCCAGGGTACATGCCAATTACAGGATAAATTCACTGTAATTACATTCCAAACACTCCTACAGTCTATGCTATTTTCTTTTTATTGGAAACGATATTTACCTAACAGCTGGTCGTCCTGTGCCGGTTTGTATAAAGTTATTTGGGCTGATCTATAGTATACCGTAAGTTGTAAGATTTATCAACGTAATATATGCATCATGTTATTAAAGATCATGTTTTATAGTTTTTTAAGGAAAGGAAAAGCTTAAATTTAATACAAGCAGCAATATTCCTATAGCAAATTTGTTTTGCGAATAAGCCTAGTTGTGTAAAATGTCACTCAGAAGGAATAGTGTTCTCCCTAGAAGTATTGTGGAAATTGAATTAATTGCTGTAGGAATTGTCACTGATCTGATTAGGACATGCTGTTCCTTTGTGTTACTATCATCGCTGAACAATATTTAAATATAACGATTAACCCATCTGAATGGTTTCCCTGCATTTATATATGTCCATTTTAAACCTATGTATGTATAAATATGTGTCTATTAAAATAGTTTTCTCTTTGTTTGCAGGTAAAATTAGGGGAAATAAGGTTACTTAAATATATAAATGGTATTATAGAGACACTTGGAATTATACATTCATCCCCATTCAGGCAGTGCCAACAACAACGATAAGAGAAGACGAGATTATTGAAGCCGGCGATACTACTGGAGGAACAAACCTGTAGTATTGGCTAGCATAACCAATGAATACGGTTATAGATGGGGACAGAGCAGAGTTGAAATGAATATGGGAGGGGAAACCGGAATCCCAGAGAAAAGCGCAAGCCACAGCAGTGTCCACCAAACTGCCGGCATAAGGACTCCCCCCGAGGCCTGGGTCGCCGAGAAAATGAGGTGCTAGTGAGTAACTACAAAGTAAGCGGAGGGTTGTCGCGGTGAAGGTGCGTTCAGACACTAGTGTAGTTACTCGCGGTGTTCGTGTGGCACACGAGCGGGCTAGCAGCCCCACTGGCGACTTATTGCTTTCCCAGCCATTGTCAAATGAGAGACTCATGAAAAAAAGTTTTGCCTTTAATGCATACATAGCCCATTACATTTCCTTAAGTTTTGTTTTCTTCTCTACTTCAATAAGTACCTAAGAAGAGCACTTTTTCCCCTCGTTTTTTCTGAATTACGCCTATATGGCCATTCAAACGACTGCTTTATATGACTCGTCAGAATCATCTAAGCAGTGTGGAGTGAATTGTACAGAACGGCACAACTATGCAGTTATACTCAGCCAATTGCAAACAAAGGCCCTCACTTCAGTCGTATCTATGTTTAACTACGTAAGGTGGGTTGAGTTGAGAGATATGGGTGGCTCTCAACAACGAGGTCTTGAGAGACGACGAGGGTGAAAAGAGTTGAGAATGGAGCAGTGCCGGAATGCAAGGGCGGGGTAAAAGCGATTTCCCCGAGAAAATCCGCTGACCAGCGGCATCGTCCAGCACGATCCACACATGCAAAAAACCGAGAGTGACCCAGCCGGGGATTGAACACGGTTGGCCTTGGTCGGAGGCAAGCAGTCTAACCACTCAGCCACCTCGGACCCTACACTAGGTGGGGAAACTTTGGGCATCACGAGGGACACACCACGAACCCTATGCAGTCCGACCACAGCCGTACAAACACTGGCTCGCAGAGCGCGTTTGGCTCTCGCGAGCATCGACTTGCCGCCCGGGTGGACAGACCGATGTGCGTATTCTGGCGCGCTTGACTCATGAGCACTTCAACAATGGCCACTAGTCGGCGCGTAAGCGGGCCCGAGAGTTGGCTCGCACGTACCTGGACGCAGCTTCACAGTGCTCGCCAGCTTTAGTTGGCTGGCGGTGGCATGTTTGTATCATTCCACATTCGCCACCCGCAAACTTAGCTGGCAGGTGCTGTACTCTACTTACAGGCTATTCATGGTAAAGCGAGCACTTTTAAAGCCCTCTATTTTTGGAATAATGGTTTATAAATGTATTTAACTTAAGCCCTATACGTTAATTTCTGAGTCCGGTGGAATATTCATACTGTGCTTATTACTTACATGGCAATAATTATTTTGTAAAAAAACTGGTCAAATTATTTTAAAAAATATCTGAAATGGAAAAAATAATTAGTGCCTGAAAAGTGCTCACTTTACCGTGAACAGTTTATACTCATAGCAAATCTAGAGGCTGTTCGCTGATACGTGAGCACTTTTTAATGTCATGCTTACGATCTACATTTATTCTCACTCTGTATGCTGTTGCTGTATAAAAAGATTTACAATTACATGGACCGTCTCACTTTATTCATGCATCATTCAAAACAAACCATCGAATTTTTAGGAAAGTAAATGTTTTAATATGGTCCATTCACGGTTACTTCTAACATTTTTTAAGGCCTGCTAAATTTCTCCTTTCAGGCTATTACACCACCTTATGCAAAAAGAGCGTAATCAAGTCTACAAAACTACACGAAACAGACAACGCACCGCATTCTTCCGCACTCAATTTAATAATATTTAGCATAAGAACTATTTATTACCTGGCATTAACAACACAACTATGTTATCTGTGTATTTATTTATATTAAACATACTGAAACATTAAAATTTAAAATTAGAACGTAAATAATATTCCGGCTAAACCAAAAGTTAGATAACTTTATGGTAACACGTATAAAACGCTTGTAATACATGGCATATTTAGGAAATCACCAAACACGACATGCAATGGGTGATTTTTCTTAGAATTTAATTAAAAAAAGTGTGAAGAAACCGTGAATAGACTATAACTCTCATAAAGCAAAACAATGCATTTGGGAGCCACAAACATAAACACTACGGCCTCAGTACAAAATGAAGACGTGGAGCGGTTTTTCTTTATTTGCTGGCAACTTAACCGGAGAAATTCCATCGGAGAGAGTTTGCTGTGACGCGCATGCATTCATGACTTGCAAAGTGCTCGCTATAGCGCGACCAGCCTGCACAGTGCCAGCACGTGGTCAAGTGTGCGACAAGCTGGTGTTTGTCGGCACAGAGAAGCCGCCGCCGCTGGCGATGGCGGTGATCACGGGGCGGCCGGAGCAGTACGTGCACCTGGGCAGTACCATCACCTTCACGTGCCTCATGACTGCGCCGTACACCAGTTCCCACCCGCCCAAGGAAGTCAACTGGTTCCTCGGCCGCCGCCTCGTCAGCATACAGGTACGCCGTGCACACAGACTACTCAACCATTCTTTGTAAAGGGCCCATCATATATTTAATTGACCCAACCAAATATTTTCTTGGGTAAATAAATATTTNTCAACCATTCTTTGTAAAGGGCCCATCATATATTTAATTGACCCAACCAAATATTTTCTTGGGTAAATAAATATTTGAAAATCAACAAAAATAAATGCTATTCTTCTAACAAAATTCACACTTCAATTAATGAAACGTTTGTTTTGGCACAACAGAAATAAGATGGTCAACAAAATATTTTCTTTTATGAATTTTATTGAATTGTTTGTCCATTAATTTTATAGACTTCGTTCGGAAATACAGCTCGAGTGAATCTTTGCAATCTTTCAGAAAACTAAAATAGTAACATTTTTTTTAACGAATTTATTAATGCTTAATAATGGCATAAACATCGTTATAAAATAAGTTTAAACGAAAACCAAATAATAATGCTGTAAAACTTGAAATATTAATTTCAGTAAGGTGGGCATAGTTGAAAATGTATTTATTTAAAAACATCGTAGCTCTGTCAGTAGTTAATTTAGCTGAGAATGCTGAAGTGTAGCGCTCAGGCGTAGTCGATCAACGTTCGAATCTCGCTTGGGCTTCCAATTACTTCTTTACATTAACCGAAACTCTTTAATTTACTAAGAGTCAAACGTATGTTTGGCGTTGTTTGGGGCACTCAAATAAGTACAATAGAATAAGTTGGTTTCAATATTAAAGTATTTTACTACCCCTATCCATGCATTTGATTTGGGTGCTACAAAGCAACTTCGTTTGATAACAAAATCCTTTTCTCAGTGCAGTACCAAGCGAAACAGAATCATCTGTGGGGAAAGTGAAGTGGAGAGATTTAGGCGGCTCTTACTATTGGTATCTTGAGATCTGATGAGGGTGAAGCGAGGTGAGTGTGGAGCTGCACCGGAATGAAAATGAAGGATGAACGGGAGATCCCCTAGAAAATTCGCCGAGCAGCGCCATCGTCCAGCACGATTCCCGCGCGAGAAAATCCGGGAGCGCCCCCACCGAAAATCGAACCCGATCTACCCATATGGGAGGTGAGAGCTCTAGTCTCTGATTAACAATTTGCAACAAAAATGTTCCATTACATTCCATTACTGTGGAATTGTAATTTTTTTTCGCATTAAGCATAGAATATGACACATAGAGCACAGAGACAGAAACAGACCAGTGTTTTACTTAAAACACGGAGAATTCCATTAAAGTGTTTAAGAGAAAAGCCACTTAGGAAAATTTACATAACATTTCAGAAAGAGTTATTAAACGTGTAAAGAACGTGGGCGATGTACAGGATGAGTTTGCAGTAAACCGACAAAGTTATATGGCAGGTATATAGTTAACCGACGGAAGAAACTCCCACTATTTAAATAATTACCGGAAGGGACATATACGTAGTAGCGACGCTACATCAATTTCAGGGCACTTGTGAAGCGCCTTCCGTTAGACCACCCACTGGGAATGCAAAGGCGTTGATTTGCTTCATCGAAGAAGTACGGACTATAACAGTTGCCTGAAAGTATGCAACTCGCCCACACAATGTTCACAGTAGAGTGCCTACTTGCAGGCGGTTAATAGACGACGTTCACACGGCTACAGTTTTGTAACAAAAACCGTAACACCAATTAACTTACTTCATGAATATTAGTTTCTCTCCATAACACACTCTATAAATCAATACAGTCGCTGATATTCTAGCTTATACTGATACTGATCTACACAAATAACTTTATAAGATACAACGCAGACAACATAGGCAAACAAACACGTGATAACACTTTGATAAAGGTAAAATGTTTACACTATGGGGTAACAAAGCATGCTTTCTAGGATGAAAAAAATTATAGATTTTCGGAGAATGGTATATGTTTACGTTTTCTAACAAATAAATCGGCTGTGTCACAAGTATAAACTAATTTTAAAGAACAAAAAAGTAGTGGAAAAAAAGATAATTTTTTTTGTATTGGGCTTCTGCTCATATGGATTATGGACTTAAATGTTCCTTGCAATTCTATGAACCTTACTACCAAATTGTTGACATGTAAAATTCGCTGTTTTTTTGCCCGTGTAATATTTTTTTGAACATATTTGGTGCTTAGTACAGCACGTCACATTGTTTAAATTGACATACGCTTGAAGTAATAGTCCATAGAGATATAATTACTTCATTCTTAAAAAAAAATTATAAAATCACATTTATAATTGTAGCGTCACTTAAATAATAATATTTACATAAGAATAATAATATTAAGTATTTTTGTTGGAAATAGACAATTTTCGTCAGGGTAAGATAGAAAAATATGTCAATGCAAGTACTTAATAATACTGTTCGCAAAATAATTATAATTAATTTTAAATTAAACTTTTCCAGAACTTATATATAAACATACTAATAAAAGTGAATAATTTTACATATTTTACTATCAAAGCAACATTAATATTTTACATTTTAATGAAAACCATAATTATCAGTCAAAGCATATGGTAAATATTAATAATAATAGCGGTTGTTGCAAACATGCAGGGATTATTGTAAGAAAATGGTCAGTAGCGTTGACGTGCCAGCCTCGTGGCTTCAGTCTCTGTGAAATGGTTTTAAAAATTTTTGAATTTAGTTTTTCTCGGAATTTCTTATTTATTCTAAGAATAACGAGGTTCAGACAATTTTATTGCAACTTGTAATAATGAAAATTATTAAAAATTTCGGAGGCACTTTTAAGAGTGATATTTAAAGATAACGTAAAAAAAATATTCTGGGAAGTGACTCACATAGGCACACATGCAATGACACGGATACGACCTTTAAGAGAACGCCACAATTCGTCCATCTAATTGAATAATTTATTTAATCAAATGCTAATAGTGAGTCACTCACAAACTTCACATTCAGCCATGGCTTGAACGGAATATGCTTTCACAAACTCCTACAAGAGTTTGCTTATTTCTAATGCCAACAACGGCATGGCACGCAGGTCGAAAAGATAAATGTTTTATTTGTTTCAAAATAANTGCTTATTTCTAATGCCAACAACGGCATGGCACGCAGGTCGAAAAGATAAATGTTTTATTTGTTTCAAAATAATTATATTTTCTATAGACTCAGTTATGTACAGGTATTACCTCTCTCTGATATAAAATTAAGTCAAAATATTATCTTCACCTACATAATAAATGAATACTGCCATGAATGTCAGAAATTAATCGTGCATTAGAAGTTATAAAATAATTTTAATGAGAGTGATTTAGAATTTCCAATTAAATAAAATTTTGTTAGCTGCATTGAAAATAATTCAATTGCATAGGATATAAGTTGATTTACTTACTATTGCATCACTCCAAGAAATATCTGTTAAATGACACTCTGGTGAAAATAATAATTAATGTCTAGCAGTGGGCGAGGAATTAACCAAATTCCCTGTTTAAATAGAAATATGATTATTCTGAATTTTCAAACCTGGCTTGTCGAATCATGTGTANTTCCCTGTTTAAATAGAAATATGATTATTCTGAATTTTCAAACCTGGCTTGTCGAATCATGTGTATATTAATGAATGTTGATAGCTGTGACTTCTTTCATATCACAAATGGCGTGTTTCTAATGTATTAATATAAAAAAACTGACGAAATAAAAATATTCATATTCTTGTGAACTACAGGGATTTTAATCTATATTCCTTGGCAGATAGCGTTGCCTGTATGTACGCCATAATGTGCAGGCTGCAGTCACTTTGTGTTAGTTCACGAACATTATCCAAAATACAATTTATGTTACTCTAACTTTTATTTCCACCTTCACACAAAGAGATTACATGTCATACTAGATTTCCTGTTTATTAAGTACACGTATGAGAGATAGCTTACAGGATGGTTTAAATTTATTATTGTAAAAAAAAAATTACCATGGGTGTAAATAATTAGAAAGAAATTGTACATTTTCTTTAAATATTGGATCACATCCGAAACATTCAGCTAAAACATGTCGCTGAATTAATAATACACCAGACATATCTAAAGTAACGTAGCAAATGAGGTAAGAAATTTTTAATCAAAAAGTCAACGATAATTTTTATGTGAGTGTTCGGATTTTATTCAGGCGCTATATGTTTTACAATGCTGTACTAACCAAAAAACATGGTAAATAAATACTTCCTAAACCATTATTTTTCTATTTCACAAAGAAAATTATGTTTTTAATGCCAATGATTGCAATTTTTCTTCCTTTTAAAATATAGGAATCTTATAAATCCTAAACCATCAGACAGAAGTGTCTCTGGGCGAGTAGACATTTTTACAGACTCAGAAATAATCGTTTTGCAGAAACCAATAGGCTTACGTGAAAAAAATAGAAGCAAATTTTCTGTTACAACTGCACACGTGGGTGGGATTATGAGGGGTATGTGTTGCAATATAGTTCACCTGTTATTTACTAGATAATTATCATACGTTTATTCATGTGTAAGGCAATAACATAAATCATTTTTTTTATGTTTCATTTTACAAAAGTATATTTTAATATTCCAAATGCAGTTTGCAGTTTTTCATGCTAGTTTCTGCAACTTCTATGCTATACAAAAATTAGAAATAAGTAATTTAATCTGTATTTGACTTACTTTCATGTCCATATCCTATAATATGACCTTTCATTGTGCGCTTCAATGGATAGGCAAAAATCATATATCAAATCATTAATAAAACATTTATATAAGTAAGACAAAAATTACTATAGCTATGTTAATGGTGACCAATGTTTGAGCTCAGTAAATGAAAAACATCCATTTCCCAATAAATATGTATTCCCGGCCACAACATTAATGTTAACAACTTTTACCTAAACAATAGTGTGGAATTCTTAAATTTGACGCTAATTTTTTATACATATAGCCGTATGCACGGTAACAACAACCTACAAAATTAAACACCGATATTTCTATTATTTTAAAATTTTATTCTGTTAATGAAAGTTTAATCTGTTTTGCCTTGACTGCAGAGTACCGTTACAATAGCAAAGTTAATAATTACAATGTGTTCTTCCTCAGCGTTAAGTTTGAATTGTCATGAAAATCGTATATTATTCTTAATCTAGCAGTGTTGAGGGATGTAACTTTTTTAAAAATAAAATACTCTACTCAGTAAAATAGTAATCATGTGCTTTAATAAATGGAATTTCTGATATGAAACAGAAAATACGCATAGAGGAAAATACTCAACACAAAATGAACTCTTCCCTCTTGAAAAGAATAATCTTGATAACGAAATATTTTTCGGAAATAGAAATTCGCGTGACTCAAAGGTCTGGTTTTTCAAAAGCAAAAATAAAAAAAAAATTATAAAATGGTTTGAAAAAGATTTTTTAAAAGATAAAAATATTTTTCTGTTACTTTACTTTGCACAACTTCAATGAAGTCTAATATTCCGGCAACAACAACTTAATACATATTTCAAAGACTTCTTATTTATAAAAAGGGGAGCACTTGTATCGGTAAAATTGTCAAACAAAATATTTGTAAATAATGATATGTATTTAAACCTTTTTTATTATTAAGTATATTGATTAACATATTACTATTAATGGTTGACTTAATCTAAATCACGGAACAAATGGCTGCCGTGTATCTTGACATATAAAATTTTTTCTTCAAATTTCCTTTTGAAATTGAAATTATTACGATACATCTGTTTGCGTCTTTGCATACACACCGATGCAGATATGTGTGTAGTTATGTGTAAGACATTAAAATCTTGGCTCTCGCCGAAACGTATTCAATAATATATATTTTTGAAATTTGTGAAATCTCACTCAAATAAAAATTGTTTCGTTAAAAACTGTTTAAAATTCTTCATCCATTGGACCTTGAATAACGTTTTACAGTAGCAAGAATAAGAGTTCTTTGGATATATAGTTTGTCAGTTATAGAGACAGTGAATTTTGAATTTGACAGAGAGACTCAACGGCTCGCTTCCTTCTACTCGCTTCGGAAGTGCTCGGCATTCCTCGGCGGACCTGACGGGCTAACTACATCGACACGTCTCGGGAGGTCTCGATGTTCCCGAAGGTGTTCAGCAGTTATGACAGCTGACCATACAAGAATATATAACTGTTACTGGGAGCCATTGGGCACATTTTATTAAAGGCATAGAGTATGAAAAATATATTATTTAGTTTTTGCCTCAGTTCAAAAATCTCTCATTTATTCAGCAGTGTACCTCAGTGGCCCGCCGAAGGGAAAGGGATGGTGTCCTACGGGTCCAGATCCTCCCTAGAACTCCGATTTTAGAAATATGAAGATAATGTGGATTCTAACAAAAATTGCGACTACATTTTCGTCACGTCAAAATGACGTTGCCGTGAACAAATTAATTAAATTACTGTCTTTCTGAAGGACGGCATGTTTCTTAATAGGTCGGTCAGATATGTTGAGTTTTTATTCAGAAGTTATGAGTCAACACACTTTACAATGTCTTAGATCATTTCGAAGGAGCTGAGTAAATAATAGTTAAATTTGTATACTTTTGAAGCCATCTTAATTGTTCATATTTAGATCGATTCTTCCCACCTTGCATGCTGGAGTGTAGGCGGAATACAGCGGACGTCAAGTCGACGTCATTCTGGCCCTCGGGAACATCTTCGCTGGTCGAAGTCGAGGCGAGAACAGACGTCCTTCCAGCCGTCACGTTAGCCTATATCGGCGTGCACTCACGCCACCACGCCCTCGTTCTTCGTTCCGGAGAGGGGGCTTCTGCTAACAACGGATTTAGGAAATCGTGGGTCCTTAATGCTAAAATCCACTGACCGATGGCCTGGTTACATTTAAATGTAGAATGTAGCATTGAGGCCGGCTGTAGAAGTAAGACTTGCCCACACAATCATAGCAGGGGTCATAAAAGATGGAGCAAGTTGCTCAGAGAAGCAAGAGAGGGGAAGAAGTTGGCCATGGCCTGCATTGAGGAACTATACTCACATTCGCCTGGATTGATTTCGAAAAATTATGGAAAACTGAAATCAGGATGGTCGGATCAGGAAGTGAACCCGTGTCCTCCCGAATGCGAGTCGAGTGGTTCACCACAGCCCCACCTCGCATAATGGAAGATAAATTAATTAAATGTTTGGTTTTTTATTGTCGCACGGTTATGCACAGATACTAATGATGATAAGGCTCCATTATGAAACTGAGTCACTTGAGTGGTTGAGCTGAACTATCATCACTAGTCCGGCACCCCCGCCACACAAGCGTGGCAGCTCAGCGAGCATGGCCACCGAAGACGTGGATTGTAAGAAATGCACGATTGATGTTCAGGAAGCAAACGCCTCATAACACTTATTTTTGTCGAATGATTGCTTCGAGAGCGAGGGACACTGAGAGTGACAAGGCGATTATTACTGCCATACATTTAACAGTGTTTTATTGAAGGGCAATTTATTTTGTAGGCCAGTTAATGTGGATAGCCTCTATTTTTAATTTGCATGGTTTAATCATATTCGTACTTTGTTCAGAATTAGCATAAGAAAATAATTTATACTGATTAAATTCCAGCTGAAGTCGTTTAGGATTTACTTTTAATTGAAACATTTTACAGTGTCACTTTCAACGAGATGTATCTCTCTTCTGAAATAAGCCCCTCTGAACTGTGCAATCTGTTATGGTGTTAAAAGTTGAGTGTGATGCCTTCTCTCGGATATTAAAATACTTCGTTTTGAAACATGATGCTTCTGATCCTCCAAAACGGCGAGGTGAAAGGCAGCTACACAAAACGGCCTTTTTCGTCGATTTGGACATGGAGAATAAGCTGTTAAAAATAATTATGAATTCGTGTCACAAAATTTTACTTAAAATAAGGGAGAACATTTCAGTTATTTTCATGCTATTAAATCTTAAATGTTAGTAATTTTGCAATGGTTGTAAACCTTCGTTCAGTTTTAAATTATCAACACATAAAAACATTTTATATATTTATGTAGTTTTAAAAAATTACTAACAGTTCTGTTCCAAATTCCAATGGTTTTACTGTTCTCAAGTGTTATTCCAGTCCACACTGCAAACGTGTAAACGATATTTGCTTTCGTAATGAACGCTAGGCTGGGTTTTGTTGACCGGATACAGTATATCCGTCTTGCGTTTGTGCACTTGAAAACATAACTTTAAATATCTTGTAAAATTATAAGTTTTACCATAAATTACTATGAACTTTACCAAATTCAGCATTAACTTTAATACTCTAACAATAAATTATCAGACATAAATGTCAAGTAAAATATTTGTGGGGTATGAAATTACACGCATGTTTCCAATTCAGACCATCCCCCTTACCAAGATAAGATTCTTTGTGCGCCACTGGTGTACCGAGTAGTATAACATAATGCAGTGTAAATAGTCTGCTAATTGTGCTTATCAGATATAATAAATAAACATATTTTATTTAAATTATTTTAATCACTGAAATTTAAAATTATCTAAAGTAATTGTATTACCATCTGCTAAAAATTGTGCAAAAACTATATCTTGCCGTTTGATTAATATATAAGAATATATAAATCGTTCATTAATAAATTCTTTTAATTAAAAATATTCTGTTATTGGAATTTGTTATTGGCTACGAAATTTTACAGAAAGTATTGCAGAAACCTGCATTCGTGAAGTTTTGTACGGAGATAGTGTGAACATGACTGCTTTTTGCCCCGACACACACAGCACTCCATGACAGAGTCATGTTCTCGTCCAGCATTTACTTAAGGTCGGGGTATTTCTGCTCCTTCGTCAGATATACATTGAATGGCTTTATTTGTGGGTGCATAGCCAGTTGTGGCTGTTGTGAAGTTGGGACGCCTTGTTGTGTGACCTGAGGGGGCTGCTGACTGCCCTGAGGGGGCGCGATTACACAAGCTCTTTTTAGCTTTTTTGACTCCGATCGCAATTATTTTTCGCAGGTTTTGAATTAACCTGCGTCTCCGTGGCAGCACTGGGGCCGTCCATTTCCGCTGAGAAAATACGCGATTCTGCACTCATAAAAACCTGCTGAGCCTGANAGGTTTTGAGTTAACCTGCGTCTCCGTGGCAGCACTGGGGCCGTCCATTTCCGCTGAGAAAATACTCGATTCTGCACTCATAAAAACCCGCTGAGCCTGATTGTCACGTGACCAACATTTAACCACGAGCGAGCTGTGCAGCGTAAAATAACTCACTGAATTGAAAGCTGAGAAGACAGAAGAGAGAAACACACTGTCACCTGTCGTATCAGTCGAAGAACTGAGACGATACGCGTTTCAGCCTCCCTTATATACCCATAAAGCGCAATTGTCACGTGACCAACAGCCAAACATGAACGAGCATGAGGCGTATAATAACTTACAGATCTGATCTCTAAGATGGCATGAAAGTAAAGACGATCATGGATCAGGCGAATAACTGTGATGCCTCGCGTCTTTGACCATCTAATAAACCTGCAGAGCCTAAGATGAAACGAGCAAGCAATGTGACATCATCGTAAATATTTTTTTCATCGGCGCACTCAAGCTATAAATTATACAAACTGTAGAAGCCGAGTAAACATTATAACTGTAAGGTGTGAGTGCGCATGCATGCATGTCATGTGCTGGACAGATGTTACATAACTGATATGCTGGTGCTCGATGCCCTGCTGAATGCCTGCTCCCCACCGCAGCTTGTGCTCTGAGATAGAGGGAGAGAGTAAGAGAGATAGAGAGAGAGAGAGAGAGAGAGAGAGAGAGAGAGAGAGAGAGAGAGAGAGAGACTCACAGTTGAAATAATAATTTTTGGAAAATACATAAGTTACTTTATCTTTTAACACCTGGGTATGCTATAGTGCCCTTAAAATAAATTATACATTTTTTCACTTCTTAAAATACTGCAAACTCTTAAATATACACCCGTATGATAAAAATATAACTTGCTTATTTCAATGTCTAAAAAAATCCTATAATTATAGTTGGCAAAATTTTACTCTGTATAAATTTTGTGTGAATGTGCTCTGTCAGATGAAACAGTATTTTATTAAATAGGATAATATATATAGATATTCGATTTCACATACCCTATGCCTAAAAAAAAATATGGCTGCCATAAACAGACGTATATGCTTGAATGGTTAGTGTTCATAACCGCTGAGCTACTTCGGGTAGGCCAGCAATCCCGAGTCGATCCGAATACTAGATCCCTCCCTCCTTCAAAATCAGCAATTCAAGCCGCACAAGCTGCATCCTCCCATTTAAAATACATTGTGCCAGTATTCCTATATATGCACTACTATCATCACTTCCCCTTTTTAACACACACAGATATTAATGATTTTTATTTTCTTAGCAACCGCAGTCTTGGTAATATCATTCTTTAAAAATACTGGTGCTACATTTTTTAACGTTTTTAAATTTTACTTATTAGTTTGCAATGTTTAAATTTCTTACTTATCACGTTTCAGGTCAGTGGAAATCACATGAGGCCCTATGTATCGGCCGTACGCTAACATTTCATGAACATGCCTTTTCTGACAGTCCACCTCCACTACAATGTCATGTGACACAGTGTCGTCAGTGGGTGCGTACCACTTGTTGTCGATTGTAGGGGGTAGTTTTCTCGCAAACGGAGTAGATTTGAGTGTTACAGAAAGCCAACATTTTTTGTACATTTATACTTTGTGATTAATAACAAATATTTTAATTTTAACAAAGTCTCAGAGATACGACATTCACGGCGACATGACCTTCGTTTGAATATACATCCCAGGATTAATTTTTTCATGTTGTAATTATATTAATTTAAATTAATTTTAGAAAAATGTATTTATTTTAAAGATTAAATAACACTGAGCACTTGCTAATTATTATAATTACTTTAGATATATTATCAAGTGTACAATTTGCTAAGTTATGCTATACTTATGTACCAAAACAATTATTACTTAATGTGTTATTGTTTTGGAATATAAATAGATACCGTTCAGGTATTTTAATATATGATAATTAAAATATCAATCACTTATATTACTCAAGATTATTAAGTAAAAGAAGTTTAGAACTTAACTTTTATATTTATTTAGAACGTATCATAGTAAAGCATGCTGCATGTTGGCCTTTTTGAATTGGTTTGTTCTTTATCACGTTTCAATATTTTCGTTCGTTTTCCTTACGAGTTGTGGGAAGAAAATTGTGTAGAACTTTTCGTCACTTCTTGAGAGAATGCAGACTCTTAACTTGGTTTCTTTCAAGTCACAAGTGTTGGTTCGTTTATGTTTTGAAAGCCTCTAACTAGCCACCCAACCAGCACAAAGTGACGGTATTGATAAGCAAAAATTAAAATTATTATTAAATGCCACACAGCCATTCAACCGTCCCTCAGATAAACAGACAACGGCTAATGACCTTTATCCGTACGAAAGATATTCAGAAGGAAAACACTATTTTCACGTACTCTCTATCGCCTATAAACTTTAAAGCCAGAAGAGTAATGGCAAATAAATGAAAATAAAACTTTAAACAAAAACCACTACGAGGAAGTGGAACAACGTCTTTACATAGAATCTGAAAATTTTTTTACTTTAGTGCCTTAAATATCCCAATATACACACATATCTTACATAAAGTGTTCACCTCTGAATACGCAAAAATATAATATAGCTATAATATAGTATTTATACGAGGACTGATTCAGAAGTAATGGCAACTATTGTTTACCTGCAGAAAGTGATAAAACACAGGCAGTGTACTATGTACAGTTGAAAGTGTACCACAAGTCCATTTTAAAGGTGACACCACATGGGGTATGGATGCAGGAATGCCCCGCAAGGAGCGGAGACAAATATGGCTGCTTGAAATCATCGTTTAATTGGTATATACTCCTACAAACTGTATACAACCATTTAAACGGGTACGTATCGTACGTGTACGAGCTATTTAACATCCTTCAAATTAGTCTCCGAGTTTATCTACGGTTTGTTGCCAGCGATGAGGCAGACGGGAAATATCATCGGCTGCACGAGATGCACCACCTCTCATCGAAATGGTGTGACGATGTCTGCTTCATCGTTGGCCACGAACCGTGGACAACCTCGGAGACTACTTTGAAGGATGTAAAACCGCTCGCACACATACGATACGTAGCCGTGTAGATGAGTGTATACAGTATTTATGACAATATATCAATTAAACGGAGATTTCAAGCAGCCATGTTTGTCTTTGTTACTTGCCGGACATTCCTGCATCCATACCCCATGTGGTGTTACATTTAAAACGTACTTGTACAATTTCTACTGTATATAGTAAATTTCCTGTGTTTGGTCATTTTCGGGATATAAACATCTGTTGCCATGACTTCTGAATCAGCAGTCGTAGTTCTCTAGCAAAATACGGAATTTCCTACACCAGTGATCATTCGGAAACGAAATTTAAAACTCTTATTGGAGCTAATTAATATTTGCTCTGTTTTCCTTTGGCCACGGAAAGGAGAGGGAAGAAGCGGCTCACCAGTGTCCTTTAAATCTAAGGCGACCTCAGAAGACTATGTTCCCAGTTTGATTCACGGGTTGTCAGTGGTTTTGTGTTTCCTTTTCTGATGCAAGTTTATGTTGTATGTATTAAGTTCCCCTATTTTTTGTCGTTATATATCGTGTACAGTGCCGTTAAAAAAACATATACGAGCCAGACTTTTAATCGTGACGTATTCCAATGGCATTCGTTCTCTGAACCATGAAGCCAAAGGTAGATGTTCTGATGCATCCCAAGACCAATTTTGTTTGTACCAAGAAGCCGATCACTGTATGAGCACCGATACAACAGAGCCACATCTGTGCCGTTTTGGATATGTGCATGTACTTGCTGTAGTGAGGCAGGTTAATCCTGAAAAATGCATGACATTTCGGTTCATTTACTCAAGTCACAGTGCATTTAAATCCACCCCTTAGCAAATTAATCAGTATTCATGTTCGCCCTACCGGCCAATTAAAAGCTCATAGAGATTTTAGTGACCCAATTAATAATTTGGTAAATGGGACTTGTCACATACCATTTTTCTTACCAGTTAAACTCATACTAATATAGCGGGAATAGTGTAAGATAGCAAATGATTTAGTTTTTAAAATTATAATAGATTTTTGAGTTAAATAAAAACTTATGCCACAACAAAGTACTACCTCAATTTTATAAAAACTCATTTTATGAACATTTCAATTGCAAAATTATTTAATTCGTAAAAAAATACAGAATAAGACTCAAAAGCACGCATTATCCAAAAAGAAGACTAAGTTACTTATTTTCAACACACAATTAAATAATACATAAAAAATTCTGCAGAAGAGAATAAGATATTAACGAAGTACACGAGAAACAAATGTTTGGGTAGTATCATTAAGTTGGCTTGCTGTAAGGTAAATAATAAAAAAAATTTATGGTGCAGGCCGAATAAAATATAACGTTTGTTACACTTAATTGTATGAATAATTATTAAGAATACTTAAACGGTTGTAGTTATTAAGTAGCCAGAGTACTCGCTTTCCACTAAGGTGAAACGGGCTCGATTCCCGGATGGGTCGTCCGCATTTTCCCATGTGGAAAAAGTGGGGAAGTTTCCGTTTGCCAGCGACTTCTCTCGGTGTACTGCCGTTCACCCCGCCCTTGCATTCCACTGACACTCCACCTTCACATCATCTCACCCTCACCGACCTCGATGTTAAGGTAGAAGAATAGATCTTCAATGGAGCACTGTACCTGACTGTAGAGCATCCATAACACTTTGAAAAGGCATACACACTAACAAATTGTCATATATGTTGGATATGAAACATTCAAGTATAATTTTCGTAACACTCTAAAGTATTCTGCTAGAATTTACTTATTTGTATGTTTAAAATATTCTATACATTAATTGAAATTAAAAATTATTTACATTATTGATACTTTAAACAGCATGGTTTATAGTAAAACCTCTTTTACAGGTAGGCAATCATAATGTTTACAAGAGTTGCATGTAACAGAATATTGTACTAACGTTCAAAATATTTTTAGTTACTGATTTTATGTCCATTTACTGTGGTTGATGGATGTGAATGAATCAATTTAAATGGGCTTTTGTAGACATTTATAATTTTTTACTGGTTGCATAGAAATAGACTTAGTTTAATTATAATCTCGCTTGATGGAAAATTTTTTGGTAATTTTATAAAAGCATTTATAATTTAAAATATATTTAATATTCATATAAAATAAAGGTCTATAAAGTGATTGAAAATCATTTAAATACGTAAATGAGAACTAAATGCACGATATTATTACAAGGCACATGGACATAAATTTCATATGCATCATAAAGCAATACTTTATTTGTCAATAATCGTAGAGTGAGTATTTATTTTAAACGAGTCTTGAATATTGAACAGTCGGTTGCAGCGCTACACTGCAGCCACTTCACTGCTACTTGAAGCCCCGAAAAAACGTTTCTCAACTCAAGAACACAAAACTGAGAGAGACGGCGCAGAAGTAGACCTCTAGATTTGAATTCGAGTGGCGTAGGAAGGGGGATAAGGACTTTGTTCCTAATATGGTCATCCTGACTTATATTTTGCAAAATTTCTCGAAATAACTCAAGGCGAATTTTTGGATGGTACCTTAGTACTGGCAAAGGTAGATTCCTTCCCCATTCCTGCTTTCTGAGCAATTCGCGCTGTTTTTAATGACTTCGTCGTTGGCGAGACGTTAAGACCTACGTCCTCCTCGAGAAGAAAGCAGTGCCAGGGCGAGGTTCTGAGTGAGGTGTGTGTGTGTGGCAGGCGGCGCGTGGGGGCATCAGTCTGGTGACGGAGAAGACAGAGCTGCAGACGACCAGTCGGCTGACTGTAGCCGGAGTCACGGAGCAGGACGCCGGCAACTACACCTGCCGCCCGTCGGACACACGCCCCGCCACCGTGCTGCTCGTCGTTGTCCCAGGTAGGTGTTTTTTTTTACGACACCATGACACAAACCAAGTACTTGCTTGTAAAAACCCTTCATCCCAGACCAGTCCTGCCACTCGTTGCCAACACCATGACACAAACTAAGTACTTCCTCGTATAAACCCTTCTTCGCAGGCAAGTCCCTTCACTCATTGTGAACCTCATGCCACAAAACATGTACTTACTCGTTTAACTTTTCGTCTCAGGCCAGTCTGACCACTTATTGTCAACACCATGCCATAAATCAAGTACTTACTCTTATAAACCCTTCGTTCTAAGCCAGTCCTGCCACTCATTGGCAATATCATGCCACAAACCAAGCACTCACAAAATAGCTCCGTCCCATGACAGTCTTGGCGCTCACATTCAACTAAAAAATGCAAGAAACCAAGCTTTTGCAAAAAATCCTTATCCCAGGTCAGTCTCGCTGCTCACTGATAATAACACCACCACCGAACCCTCATATGCCACCGAATGGCCTGTATGTCGTGAGACCGGGAGCCTAGGCTCCCATAACTCATAGGGTGTTTATAAAGACTAATGCACCCCGACACATATCCAAACAATTGGGTCGACGGCGGGGAACCGTGTGTATGTGAGTTGTTGGGCGTTAATAACGCGCAATAAAGCTACCTTTAAAAGAAACCTCTGTATCACGCCAGTCTCGCTTCTCTGTTTCAATAATAAAGCACCTGAAAACAACCACTTGCAAAAAATCTTCGTCCCATGTATGTCAGGCCTCCTAACTTCATCAAAATCACACCAAAATAAGAATGAAAAAAAATCATCGCAGATTAGTCTCGCTGCTCAGTGTCAACAACAATCCACCACAAACCAACTACTTGCAACAACTTTAGTCCCACGTAATTCTCGCCTCTCAATACAATAAAACATAGTCCCTGGTCAGTGTCGCTACTAAGTGTCAACAAGTATATTCCACAAACCAACCACTCCCAAAAAAACTTCGTCTGAGTTCATTCTCGCCTCTCAATTTCAAAAACACGCCGCAAAACAATCACTTAAAAATAACAAACTTTGACCCATGTAAGTCTCGCCGCCTGTATCAAAACAGGCCACAAACAAACAAATTGTAAAAATTCTCCACGGTTTATATTTTATTGGAGTATGTTTGCTTCCTCGACATAAGGTGGTCTGAAATGGTTTCCGTATGCTCGTGGTACTGTTCCGCGCCCAAGCAAGTGACTACCTAGTCCATCTCACACTAAGGTTGCATGACGCACGTTGTTTCTAGATGGCTAGCGATTATCAACAGCCGAGATGTTACGCTGGGTTTACACAGAATAAGTTAATACGTACAGAAATACTTGACAAAAATTGTTAAATTGTATGGTAGTGTATAAATACGAACACTGGAATCTAAGAGAGTGACGCAATATATCATATAGAGCGATCCGTCTCTTTCTGGCAGAGGCAAGTACGTTCGCTTCTGTGGCCTACCAGTTATAAATACACCGTATTTGACATATTAACCCTATACATGTAAGCTATTCACGGTAAAATATGGACTTTTTAATTAATAAGTTTCTGTACCATACCATCATCAAACCAAACTTTCCACGCTTCCAACTTACTCTTTACAGTTATACCTTTNCGTCTCTTTCTGGCAGAGGCAAGTACGTTCGCTTCTGTGGCCTACCAGTTATAAATACACCGTATTTGACATATTTACCCTATACATGTATGCTATTCACGGTAAAATATGCACTTTTTAAATAATAAGTTTCTGTACCATACCATCATCAAACCAAACTTTCCACGCTTCCAACTTACTCTTTACATTTATACCTTTTCCAAGAGCACCAGTAATCGAACTAGGGTCCTCCAGAATGCGATTACAGTAATTCATCACGGCGCCAAAAAGCTAGGTGACTTAACGAAAACCTTCTTTAGTTTTACATGTACACGTCTTGTGTATTCTTCTACCATATAAAACAAAAATTTCCATTGGTCTTATCACTTTTTTCATGCGTTGGTAAAGTGAAATTGCATTAATTATTAAAACCCGGCAATTTAACGTGTTGATTAAGTAAGTGTATATTTATATCGTGTACACTTAATATATAGCATTTTACATGTATCCTGCATTGTACACTGGAGAGCCATAACAACTGGTATAGGCGTGCGTATGCAAGTAAAAGAGGTATGGAACCAATCAGAGTAACGCGATGCGGTCAGCCGCGCCTATATAAAACAACAAGCGTCTGGAAAAGTTTCTAGATTGGTTACAGCTGCTACAATGGCNAGCATTTTACATGTATCCTGCATTGTACACTGGAGAGCCATAACAACTGGTATAGGCGTGCGTATGCAAGTAAAAGAGGTATGGAACCAATCAGAGTAACGCGATGCGGTCAGCCGCGCCTATATAAANCAACTAAAAAATGCAAGAAACCAAGCTTTTGCAAAAAATCCTTATCCCAGGTCAGTCTCGCTGCTCACTGATAATAACACCACCACCGAACCCTCATATGCCACCGAATGGCCTGTATGTCGTGAGACCGGGAGCCTAGGCTCCCATAACTCATAGGGTGTTTATAAAGACTAATGCACCCCGACACATATCCAAACAATTGGGTCGACGGCGGGGAACCGTGTGTATGTGAGTTGTTGGGCGTTAATAACGCGCAATAAAGCTACCTTTAAAAGAAACCTCTGTATCAGGTCAGTCTCGCTTCTCTGTTTCAATAATAAAACACCTGAAAACAACCACTTGCAAAAAATCTTCGTCCCATGTATGTCAGGCCTCCTAACTTCATCAAAATCACACCAAAATAAGAATGAAAAAAAATCATCGCAGATTAGTCTCGCTGCTCAGTGTCAATAACAATCCACCACAAACCAACTACTTGCAACAACTTTAGTCCCACGTAATTCTCGCTTCTCAGTGTCAACAGCATTACGCCACAAGCCAACAATTTACAATAAAACATAGTCCCTGGTCAGTGTCGCTACTAAGTGTCAACAAGTATATTCCACAAACCAACCACTCCCAAAAAAACTTCGTCTGAGTTCATTCTCGCCTCTCAATTTCAAAAACACGCCGCAAAACAATCACTTAAAAATAACAAACTTTGACCCATGTAAGTCTCGCCGCCTGTATCAAAACAGGCCACAAACAAACAAATTGTAAAAATTCTCCACGGTTTATATTTTATTGGAGTATGTTTGCTTCCTCGACATAAGGTGGTCTGAAATGGTTTCCGTATGCTCGTGGTACTGTTCCACGCCCAAGCAAGTGACTACCTAGTCCATCTCACACTAAGGTTGCATGACGCACGTTGTTTCTAGATGGCTAGCGATTATCAACAGCCGAGATGTTACGCTGGGTTTACACAGAATAAGTTAATACGTACAGAAATACTTGACAAAAATTGTTAAATTGTATGGTAGTGTATAAATACGAACACTGGAATCTAAGAGAGTGACGCAATATATCATATAGAGCGATCCGTCTCTTTCTGGCAGAGGCAAGTACGTTCGCTTCTGTGGCCTACCAGTTATAAATACACCGTATTTGACATATTNTATTTTAAGACGTAACTATTAAACTTAATTATGCACTGCGATGCAGTTCAAAATATTTCTCAGCAAATACGCAATAGACCAGAATCGCAAAACGGTGTTATTCCTGCAAAACCTCCAGCAGGTGGATCACCCCCAGCCAGAAAACTATTATATATATACATATAAATATATATTATAATAAAGGTTTTTAACTGAGCTTATACTTTTGTTACAGACATAGTGGCCTTGGAAACTTGATATTATTATCTCTCATATTTCTTTTTCGCAAAAATCGCTAAGGTATAATGAAAAATATTAGATCTTCAACAATTGAAATATAAAAGCAAACATTAAATTACATTAAACTGTTAATAAATAGGTACAAATTAAAAGTTTCTTGCTGAAAATTTATTGCAGTTTAACCTATCGCCCCTTGGTTAGTTGCTTTTATAGTTCACTCTTTACNAAAGTTTCTTGCTGAAAATTTATTGCAGTTTAACCTATCGCCCCTTGGTTAGTTGCTTTTATAGTTCACTCTTTACTTTGTGACAATTTTATAAGTTAAAGTACGCAATTGACTATAGAATTACCCTTCGTGTCAATCGGAATTAAGAATTATCAGGAGCG
Source organism: Clitarchus hookeri (assembly GCA_002778355.1). Lineage (NCBI taxonomy): Eukaryota > Metazoa > Arthropoda > Insecta > Phasmatodea > Phasmatidae > Clitarchus > Clitarchus hookeri. Next base: position 33,373 of record NQII01011080.1, read on the forward strand.
ATGACTAGTGACAGTTAGTTATCTTGCTGTACCAAAGTGGTAGGGGTATATGAGCGATTGCACAGCTACCATCATTTATGGCCGAGACACTTCCTCCAAAAATCACAGAGAAGTGCGGTTACAGCTTCGTTTCTTCAGGAAGTGTCGGATGGCAAGCGCGAGGCTGACCATGATAGGACTAATTCAAACGACCTAGAATCGAACGGCTTCTTTGTCTGTGGAATTGTCCTAATTATTTGGTCTGGCCATTACCTTTGAACATTATCTAAAAAAACCACGTACTTTCATATTACAGTGTAATTCCTTCTCCAGGTTTTAATGCAATTAGGATGTGTACTAAAGTTCCCCTATATATATGTATATATATATATATATATATATATATATATATATATATGAA
>NQII01011081.1:0-31518 GCA_002778355.1 Clitarchus hookeri
CGTATAATTATATTTCTTGTATCATATTATGATAACTGAGAACATAACTCGTAAGTAATAATTAACGGTAATTGCAGTTGCGTTTACTACAGTAGCTATTACTACAAAGACTCTTCATTATTCTAATACCAGGCTGAAGGTCTTATGTGATCACTTTCCTGTCTGTGTGTTTGTGTGTGTCCTCCACTTTCAATTTTTGAATGCGTTAACCAAATTTCACTAAACTCGATACACCAACAGTACTTAGTAAGGACACCTGACTTTCATAGTTTTCGACCACGCCAGTAACCCTCTTTCAAAATGGAGGCCATTTTATAAAACTAGGGTCATATATCATATCTCGAGAACCATTCACACAATTTTAACCAAATTTTGTATACTAACAGAGCATCGTGTTAGCATAAAATTTGGAAGTGTTTATGGTTGTCAGTCAGCAATTTTGTAAGATAGCACAAAATGGAAAATTGAGATTTCACATTATATCTCGAAAACTATAAAAACAGTCCTCATCCAATTTGGCATGTAAGTAATACTATGACAGAACAGGTAAACATACGTATTTAAAATATATTAGANACAGTCCTCATCCAATTTGGCATGTAAGTAATACTATGACAGAACAGGTAAACATACGTATTTAAAATATATTAGACACCTACTTTCGAAATATTGGCCATACGAATGTTTTAGGTTTATTTGGCATGTCTACTATACTATTTAACCAATTTCGACCAAATTTTGTATGCTGAAAGTATCTATTACAAGCATTATTTATGGCAACACATAGCCANTATTTAACCAATTTCGACCAAATTTTGTATGCTGAAAGTATCTATTACAAGCATTATTTATGGCAACACATAGCCATTTTTTCGTCTATTTTGTAAGATAGCCCAAATGAGTAAATAAAGCTTTTTTCGTATCTCAGTNGCAACACATAGCCATTTTTTCGTCTATTTTGTAAGATAGCCCAAATGAGTAAATAAAGCTTTTTTCGTATCTCAGTAAACACGGAACACATTCCTACCAAATATTGCAGACATGTAGAACTGTGCCAGATAATGAAAAATTGTATGTTTTAAGTATGTCAGACACGTACTTTTTAAAAAATGGTGGCCAATTAGGCATTTTAGTTCGGAATGCCATATTGTCGTAATAATGTAATCAATTATAACAATTAACTGTATAACAACTATTAACTGTATCCACACAAATCATATTTTGTCCGATATTTTGTAAGATAGCGACACACATAAAAATAAGGTTTTCATGTCATATAGTGGGAAACAATTGACCGATTCCTATCGAATATGACAAACATGTAGTACTGTGGCGTATGATCTAAAAAGGTTTGTTTTTAGTATGACAGACACTTATATTAAAAGTGGCTGTTATACATTTAATTTAGCTTAAAATGCTATTAAGTCGAGAGCATATAATCAATTTATACTAATTTTTGTATGCTGCCAGTAGATATTACACCTATCAACTATATCTAAATGAAACGTATATTGTCCGCCATTTTTCAATATAGCACATTATGAATCATTAAAGAATGTCATAGCTTGGGAAACGATTTGTCCGATTCCCATCAAATTTTGCAAACTAATTAACTGCAGCAGGTGGTGTAAAATTGTTTGCTTTAATAAGGCCATGCAATTATTTTCAAATTAGGTCTATTTAAATATTTAAGCTCAATATATTTTACTAACGACACTAATACCAACATAAATTTGCATTCTGACAATATCAAATATTAAAATAAAATTTGTTGTACAGAGCCTTATTTTTCTCTGCTATTGTAGTAAGTTATCCTCACAATAAATATAAAATTTGTGTAATATCTCGGAAAAAAATCCCANAACGTATATTGTCCGCCATTTTTCAATATAGCACATTATGAATCATTAAAGAATGTCATAGCTTGGGAAACGATTTGTCCGATTCCCATCAAATTTTGCAAACTAATTAACTGCAGCAGGTGGTGTAAAATTGTTTGCTTTAATAAGGCCATGCAATTATTTTCAAATTAGGTCTATATAAATATTTAAGCTCAATATATTTTACTAACGACACTAATACCAACATAAATTTGCATTCTGACAATATCAAATATAAAAATAAAATTTGTTATACAGAGTCTCTTTTTTCTCTGCTATTGTAGTAAGTTATCCTCACAATAAATATAAAATTTGTGTAATATCTCGGAAAAAAATCCCATNTTTTTCTCTGCTATTGTAGTAAGTTATCCTCACAATAAATATAAAATTTGTGTAATATCTCGGAAAAAAATCCCATTATTACCAAATTTGGCGAAGAATTTGTAAAGTGGTAGGCCATTTAACAAAAGTAATTTTCAAAATGGCACTTGTAAAATTATTTTATTTTAGTGTGCTATATCTACCATACTACATAATCGTATATAACTTAACTTAACTTTNGCACTTGTAAAATTATTTTATTTTAGTGTGCTATATCTACCATACTACATAATCGTATATAACTTAACTTAACTTTGTATACTTGCAGTATACAATAATTAAATGTGCTGATACATAACGTTTTGTTTCTCCATTTATGAAGATCGTCACATAAAAAAATTGAGGTTTTTTCTGCCATATCCGAAAGACCAGTAAACAAATTTTCACCAAATTCTTCACTTAAGTAGTGCTATGGTAGGCCATNTTTTCTGCCATATCCGAAAGACCAGTAAACAAATTTTCACCAAATTCTTCACTTAAGTAGTGCTATGGTAGGCCATGTAGTACGGTAGATAGTATAAATAATTTTTCATCTCTGAAGAAAAACATGAGAATTTCTGGGGTAGATTAATACATGTAAGAGCATAATATTCTAGGTAGGGCTCAAACACTAAGTCCAACTTTTTCAAATTAGCGGGTGAAATAGCAGTCAATATTCATAAAATACAAATTATTTCTAAAAAAATATAAATATTTTCAAATTCATGAATAAATGTCATGAACATTCTTTTTTATAAAATTATTTATTTACTCTTGGTTTATGTTGCAAACTATGGTCACCAATTTCAAAATGGCTGCTACTCATTAATTATATTTAAGTAGTCATTAAAATATCAAACCGTTTTTTATATGCTTGTCTGGTAGACTGCATTACATATATAGTAAAATACAATGATAATATAGGTGTACATACTAATNTTTTTTATATGCTTGTCTGGTAGACTGCATTACATATATAGTAAAATACAATGATAATATAGGTGTACATACTAATATGGGTATTAGGAAACTTCTACCATGTTCAATATAGCGAATATAAATCAATTTGTAGAACTATCTGCTTATTATAAACGCTGTGAAAAATTTGTGATATTTACATGTGGNTAGCGAATATAAATCAATTTGTAGAACTATCTGCTTATTATAAACGCTGTGAAAAATTTGTGATATTTACATGTGGTAACTAAAAAAGCATTCTGTGAATTGGCAAATTGTTGTTTGTTTTGTTTAAGGTGAAATAGATAACTACAAATGGAGAAGAAATATTGTTGTGTAGGTTCTAGCGCTACTGCTGTGAAGAAGAATAAGAAGAACTTCAGTTGGGAACTGTGCATTTTATGTCAGCTAATCACAACTGAAACACTGACCTCTCCTACAAATGAATGACCACGTGTAGAGGATTACAAAACATTATCGTCAAACTTAGAAAACTTGTATAGTGTTGGACCACTGTCAAATGACATAGATTTCTATTACCCATGTAAAAATTCATTATTTGAAAAACTTAAAATAAACTGTGCATAGTTTCATAAGAATTGCCAGGCGAAATACACAAGTTATAAACTTAGCAGTCTTTTGGCAAGTAAAAATCGTCCATCCAAAAATATGGTTAGTTGGAACTTAATCTGATCATCCATTCACAAGATCACATAATAAATCATATAACTTTACAAACTGGTGCAGAGGCTCAGTACCACACATTATGCCTCAAATGGTTATATAATAAGAAACGCTCACTTGATAGGGTCAAAGAAGTTTTTGACATTGCACTGGCAGAGTCAATGTCATACACCTAGGATAAAATTGCATACAGTGNGATAGGGTCAAAGAAGTTTTTGACATTGCACTGGCAGAGTCAATGTCATACACCTAGGATAAAATTGCATACAGTGAGGTGACACCCATTTTTTAATTAAGACAACTGGTAGAACTACCTGAAAAGCTTTTAGAACAACTGAGAGGAGAAAAACAAACTGTTCAATCAACACGTATAAAATANTGGTAGAACTACCTGAAAAGCTTTTAGAACAACTGAGAGGAGAAAAACAAACTGTTCAATCAACACGTATAAAATATCGAATACTTGAACGAGTACCAGAAGTGACTGCCATCAGTAACGGTCGTGATGAGCGTATAAAGCAGAAAGAGGGTATGGGTGATGCAATGCATAAGGAATTTGAGGGGAGAAGTGACAGTGGTATCGTGAATGTAGCATGAATTGCCAAACAGATACGATCAGTGACTTTGGACATGCAAGAATCCAATGGCAAACTTGAAGGAACATCTCAGGAACAAAGTTTTCCACACATATTGTAAGCATTAATCGAAATGCTTTTATATGGTCCAAACAATCAGGAGCAGGCCGAAAATAATGCTAGACAATAGGCATTGAAATGCTTCAAGTTGTTGAAGAATGTTCCCTTTGGTGATACAGTACGCTATGGACAGTCTCGAGAAACACTTTCCATATTTATATGTGAATGGTGTTGCACTCCAAAACAAGGAAGAGGGAACTGGTGGACAAGGTCTTTGTTTGGAAACAGGTAGGTATAACGTATGATCGGGTACTACAAATTACCTCTGGCCTAACAAAATCAGCATGTGACTGTTCTGAAGAAATAGGCATCGTTTGCCCTCAGAGTCTNTACAAATTACCTCTGGCCTAACAAAATCAGCATGTGACTGTTCTGAAGAAATAGGCATCGTTTGCCCTCAGAGTCTTGATGGAGGAACATTTACTACAGGGGCTACTGACATAATTGACCATAATAATAAAAATACAAGAGCAATTGGGTCGTTCCATGGAACAGCAGTATCACTTGAGCAACATGCTCTTCCAGGTGAAAATGTAACTGATAGCACAAAAATCACTTGTAATAGAAAATCAACACATAAAACAATTGTAAATCTGAATTTGAATACACGCAAATCACACCATTGTTCCAAACTCAACCATTGTCTACTANACATAAAACAATTGTAAATCTGAATTTGAATACACGCAAATCACACCATTGTTCCAAACTCAACCATTGTCTACTACAATTGCATAATATGACCAACGTGTGACTGTAAGTAATGCACTATAGAGTTGTTGACAGGAGTGGAGTGATAACTGGCTTCAAAATGTTAAGTGAGATCAAAAAATATTCTTTGCAACAGGAAGAGTTTATTACATGGGGTGCTTTTCATGGCAATAGCTATATTAGAGAAAACACAGATAAGAACACAACAAAGTGTGGTCGACTCCATATTTTTCCTTATGTCGCACCATCAACTTATATTATCAGACATGCAATGGGAGTAATATCAGAAGCAATAATCCTTTTAAACCAGAGCAGATTCCAATAGTTACATGTAATGTTCCTTTATATGCGATTGCTATCAGTATACAGAAGACATNGAATTTGAATACACGCAAATCACACCATTGTTCCAAACTCAACCATTGTCTACTTCAATTGCATAATATGACCAACGTGTGACTGTAAGTAATGCACAATANGCAAATCACACCATTGTTCCAAACTCAACCATTGTCTACTTCAATTGCATAATATGACCAACGTGTGACTGTAAGTAATGCACAATAGTTGTTGACAGGAGTGGAGTGATAACTGGCTTCAAAATGTTAAGTGAGATCAAAAAATATTCTGTGCAACAAGAAGAGTTTATTACATGGGGTGCTTTTCATGGCAATAGCTATATTAGAGAAAACACAGATAAGAACACAACAAAGGTTGGTCGACTCCATATTTTTCCTTATGTCGCACCATCAACTTATATTATCAGACATTAAATGGGAGTAATATCAGAAGCAATAATCCATTTAAACCAGAGAAGATTCCAATAGTTACATGTAATGTTCCTTTATATGCGATTGCTATCAGTATACAGAAGACATTCCAACACAAATTTGGAGAAAACAAAGACGTCCATATAATAAGTGTGCTTGAAGACATACTCGATGGAAGTGGATGAGTTAAAGCTATAACTGAAACAGTTTTTCGCATAATTTGGTAGAAAAGACTTATACATTCATGTGTCTCACATAGCCAGAACAAATTATGCACATCAAGTGACAGTGTGTNTTGAAGACATACTCGATGGAAGTGGATGAGTTAAAGCTATCACTGAAACAGTTTTTTCGCATCATTTGGTAGAAAAGACTTATACATTCATGTGTCTCACATAACCAGAACAAATTATGCACATCAAGTGACAGTGTGTNATTTGGTAGAAAAGACTTATACATTCATGTGTCTCACATAGCCAGAACAAATTATGCACATCAAGTGACAGTGTGTGCATTGTACTTTTTAATGAAGCAAGCATACAAACAGTAACCTGAAGAGCATGATGGATGTGATGGGTGAACATCAAAGCTCTCTTTTCAGGATTGTGACACTGTTCCAAAGTTTACTTTTTGGAGCACAGTATTATCTTCTAAAATTCTTGATGGCTATGCGTAGTGGGAATTTTNACTGTTCCAAAGTTTACTTTTTGGAGCACAGTATTATCTTCTAAAATTCTTGATGGCTATGCGTAGTGGGAATTTTGAACTGCATTTAAATGGCTTCCTGTGCATCTCCGAGACATAGGAAACTTGGCTTCCTTACATCCTAAGGTACAATATGAATTTGATTATAATACATTTACAGCTTAAATTCGTGGGAGAATATTTTCAGCAATGGCATTGCACCAAGCTCTCGAGCAATGCAATGCACATGTGAAAGAGGATGGTGGCGCTATTGTCCTAACAAAGTACCCACATGAATTGGAAAAATGGATGGTAGCAGAAACTTAAGTTGCACGGATAATTGAAAGGTTTGAAACACAATTTCAGGAAAGATTCCCATCGTAAATAGAGCACTACGAATNTAAGTTGCACGGATAATTGAAAGGTTTGAAACACAATTTCAGGAAAGATTCCCATCGTAAATAGAGCACTACGAATATAAAAACATTTTTCAAGATGCATTCTTGAAATATGTTTGTGCAATGATACAAACAATTGATAATATGGGCAATCCTCATTAGGAAACTAGTCAAGATCTCATGAATATGCACTGANTGCAATGATACAAACAATTGATAATATGGGCAATCCTCATTAGGAAACTAGTCAAGATCTCATGAATATGCACTGAAGAGCCAAAAAAACTTTTACACTTGCCTAATATCATGTAGGGTCCCCCCCCCCAATACCGAGCAAGCAGAAGTGCTGCAAGACGACGTGGCATGGACTCGACTAATGTCTGAAGGTATGCGCCAATTTGAGAAGGGGTTGCACTTCTGTCACCTTTAATGATTCTCGTCAATCGTCGTTTGTCCCGTTCTTTTACGATATTTTTCCGGTAGCAGCGATGTTGAAGATGCGATGTTTTACAGTATTCCCGATATTTNTTACGATATTTTTCCGGTAGCAGCGATGTTGAAGATGCGATGTTTTACAGTATTCCCGATATTTACGGTACACTCGTGAAATGGTCGTACGAGGCATCCAAATGTTTTAGTTAACTCGCAGATGCTATGTCCCATCTCTCGTGCGCCGACTATAGCACCACGTTCAAACTCACTTAAATCTTGATAACCTGCCATTGTAGCAGTAGTAACCGATCTAGCAGCCGACTGCATCGCGTTACTTTGATTAGTTCCAAAACCTCTGTTATTTGTATATGCACGCCTCTACCAGTTTTTTTGGCTCTTCAGTGTACATAATAAAGTCGTTGGTTCCCAAACGGCACTTCAGGACCTAGCAGATATTAAAACTCAAAGGTTGTATCAGTTTATGAACAGTGTCCACCAACAGCTTGAAGAGCGAACTCTACCAATTGAATCAACATTTAAGAGAAATCAGTTATTCACGAATAGGATGATGTCGAATTAATTTATGTCATCTGGGATGACTATCGTGCATACAGTTTAAAGACAGAAGCTAGAATGCCAAGACGTTCATTCATAAAGCTGCGTGTCCTTAGTAACATGCCTATCCCAAAATAACTTGAAANGAAGCTAGAATGCCAAGACGTTCATTCATAAAGCTGCGTGTCCTTAGTAACATGCCTATCCCAAAATAACTTGAAAAACATTTGTCACACAATGACAACAAAAGTCATTTATTTGANTCCTTAGTAACATGCCTATCCCAAAATAACTTGAAAAACATTTGTCACACAATGACAACAAAAGTCATTTATTTGATCTACTGGCAGACAAACTTATAACTGAACTTGGGAAAGAGATCGTTAACTACGAAATGAACTGAACTGAAATNACTGGCAGACAAACTTATAACTGAACTTGGGAAAGAGATCGTTAACTACGAAATGAACTGAACTGAAATGCAAAAGATATTTGTGTAACCATGCGGAAATGTAACGTTGCGGCCAAGCAGAAGCAGACACCCGAATTTTGTAACATGCGAAAGATGCAAATCACTATGGACCCAGGTCAATAATAATTCTAATAGTTCACACTGATGTGGTTAAATTATTGTAATTTTTCAATTGTCTCNCTATGGACCCAGGTCAATAATAATTCTAATAGTTCACACTGATGTGGTTAAATTATTGTAATTTTTCAATTGTCTCAACTTTGATTTCTTGTGGATTGCATTTAGTGCAGGAAAGAATTTCCATTACATTCCAGTGCATTTACTTTTCAGTTCTATTGGTTCAGACAAAGCACATCTTCCTTTGCAGATTATGGGAAAATGTCTGCATGGGATGTAATTATTTAATAACGTTATTGAAGGTGCTCGAACAATTAGGCCATTGTCCAAGCAGCCCACAAATATTGAACATGTTAAGCCAGATTTGGAATTGTTTGTTGCACTGCTTTATGACAAATCATCATTCAGTTATTTTGCGACTGAGTGTAGGAAGGAGCANTTGTTGTTGTACTGCTTTATGACAAATCATCATTCAGTTATTTTGCGACTGAGTGTAGGAAGGAGCACTTTACCACAAGAAATGACGATCCAGGGATATTTTACCACCATCCAAAGCAGCTCTATTTCAACATGTGTTGCAGTGTGTGTATNCAAGAAATGACGATCCAGGGATATTTTACCACCATCCAAAGCAGCTCTATTTCAACATGTGTTGCAGTGTGTGTATTAGCTGGATTCTGTTGGAGACAGTATTTGATTAAACAACGTAACCTGCCTGATCCAGAAGCTTGGGGTTGGAAAAAAAACGAACAGTTGATTTGGGAACCTACATGGAAATCTCTTCCAGAGGCATCAGCAGCATGCGAATAGCTAATTAGCTGTTCCTGTAAGAACTCTAACACAAGCCGCTGCAAGTGTACAAAATCATAGTTAAGCTGTCAAATGCTCTGCATGTGCAATTACTGTGATAATGATGTTGACATAGGCTGACACAACACATTATATTAATCATTATTATAGCATCGATTGCCTGAAACTTCGACTTTTATAAACCATGGAACTTCATTCCACAGGTGTGCAACAATATAACTTACTTGTGTGATATTAATGACATTATGATCTTATTTTATTTGTGAACTCCATTTTAAATATCTGTTTGGTTTTTTTCTACCGTCTTCAAATATTATTCCACTATGTTTTTTCCATCTCACATTACTCTATTCATCTATTGGTAATTAAAATAAATAATTAATCCCTGCCTAGTTAATAAGTAATATATTACTNTCACATTACTCTATTCATCTATTGGTAATTAAAATAAATAATTAATCCCTGCCTAGTTAATAAGTAATATATTACTAAAACACCAGCTGCTGCAAAAGTTTATTTGCAAGAGCAATAACTGAGAAGTGCTTTTGATGGACATTGCTTAGTACAACTACAAACAGATGATAATGTAAATTGATTAAGTTTAAAAATGTAAAATTATATTTTTATAGGAACTGTGTGCCATGAGCTTCGACGAAATATCGTCATTATAAACATTGATTTACTTTGTGTACCCCAATTAAAATTTTTATTGTAATTTCTGAATTAATAATACTTCAAAAGTATTTTTTTTACAATTAATAAAAACATATTTTATGTTATTTTCAAATGTAAAAAAATTTTTTTTCAATATCTTAATAATATTTTTTGTTTTATCTTAATAAGCCAAAAATTTCAAAATGGCCAACAAAATCGTTAGGCCCTACATCAAAAATTATTTATTCATGTGTATAGATAACCCTGAGANAATTTCAAAATGGCCAACAAAATCGTTAGGCCCTACATCAAAAATTATTTATTCATGTGTATAGATAACCCTGAGAAAGTTTCATGCTTTTTTCCAGAAATTCACAATTGTTATGAAAAACCCACTTTATCCGCCGTACTAATGTATACTTACAACTTTAAGAAGCTCAGTTACTTATTTTCAAAATTAGAGCTCTGAAAATATTTTAGGTTGGTGAACCCTATCATTCAAAACATTGGCGTGATAAAAACCGAAGTTCATGCTCCGAATCCGACCTCCTTAATGCAGATGACTGCATGCTAGCTTATGGTACNGGCGTGATAAAAACCGAAGTTCATGCTCCGAATCCGACCTCCTTAATGCAGATGACTGCATGCTAGCTTATGGTACGAAGTTCAATGGTTTCGAGTCCCGGTTATGTCACCTGTGTATTTGATTAATAGAATGATGACAACGTACACAAAGAGGTTTCATAACTAATCACATTGCTTTCAACGACACGACAAATCCTACCTACGAACTCAGCTTTTAAGTAATTAAAAAAACACTTAATAGAACCATGTTGAGGAAAGTAGGCTCATCAAGTATATCAGTAATTTCTTGTTTGATATAAACTTGGAGAAACTGGTAGGAAGAAAACTTTATAGACACACATTCACACGCATACAAGAAGACAGAAGGTGATATCATGTGANGAGAAACTGGTAGGAAGAAAACTTTATAGACACACATTCACACGCATACAAGAAGACAGAAGGTGATATCATGTGATTTCTTTTCCGAAGGAAAAGTGAGCTCATGAAAGCCATTCGCAAAGCCCATATAAAGTAGTAATGCAAATTAGAGCCAAGTAGGACATGAGTCATAAACACTTCTGATTGCGTAACACTGTTGAGTCCTTGGGTAACTGACGAAAATAGCAAACGAGTTTAATTGTGAGTGATAAAATGCTTATTCTGTAGGTTATGTGTTTATTCCTAGNAACTGACGAAAATAGCAAACGAGTTTAATTGTGAGTGATAAAATGCTTATTCTGTAGGTTATGTGTTTATTCCTAGTCTCTGAATATTAACTTGAAAATAGCACTGTCTCACAGTTTTTCACGATATTTAAAATCGGCGTGGGGGAATAGAGTAACATCACAACTANCTTGAAAATAGCACTGTCTCACAGTTTTTCACGATATTTAAAATCGGCGTGGGGGAATAGAGTAACATCACAACTACCAAAAGTCTAATATCAGACAAATATGCTTCAACTATGAACTTACACGTGGCGTGATATGTAGTGAATTTACGCTTGATAATCCTTTTATTTGCAAGCGTAATTTTTAAAGGGTCGATACAACCCTCAAATATTTCTTGAGTGTGTGGGTCGTATCGTGTTTTGTCTCATTTTGCCTAAGTGATAATATCTTAAATTTTGTAACAGGTAGTTTAGGGAAAATCTGTAAACCTTACTAATATTATAAATGCGAAAATGTGTTTGTTTGTCNAATTTTGTAACAGGTAGTTTAGGGAAAATCTGTAAACCTTACTAATATTATAAATGCGAAAGTGTGTTTGTTTGTCCTTATTTCACGTCGCAACGGAGAAACGGATCGACGTGATTTTTTTGCACAGAGCTAGTTGGTAGNTGTTTGTTTGTCCTTATTTCACGTCGCAACGGAGAAACGGATCGACGTGATTTTTTTGCACAGAGCTAGTTGGTAGGCCAGGAAGTAACATAGGTTACTTTTTATCCCGAGAAAATAACTCAAAAAATGTACTCAATATGTAATTTTCTTAAATCATTCTATGTTATTCAGTTAACAGATGCCGAGGGCTTTGAGTCAATAACGGTGGATTTTAGTAATTTGGTGGAGAGTGATACGGAACTGATTGCTGGCGTTAACCCAGATCTACAAAGTTATATACATTTTGACCAGTGGTTATGTAAAAGAGCGATTCTAGCATCAAAAAAATGACATCGTTAATAAAATGTATACTATTTTATTGAAAGAGGTACAAGGAGAAACAACGGAGTATTTGTCAGTAGACACATTCATGGACACAGAACAGAGCACTTCATATCTNAAGAGGTACAAGGAGAAACAACGGAGTATTTGTCAGTAGACACATTCATGGACACAGAACAGAGCACTTCATATCTTGTCTGTCCCTGGATTCTCTAGAGTTGTCAGGTGCGCCCTCACATTAGCTCCAATTAAAATTAGGCGTTCCGGTCATGCTTATGCAACATTAAGATGCACTGCGATTATCTAACGGGACGAGTCTTCGCGTCACACAACTTGGGTGAAACATAATTGGTGCAACTATTCTGAGAGCAGTAGGAAAGGGCGAGAACGTAAACATACCCCGGATCCATATAATCTCAACAGACCTCCCGTTCCAATTCAAANAGCAGTAGGAAAGGGCGAGAACGTAAACATACCCCGGATCCATATAATCTCAACAGACCTCCCGTTCCAATTCAAAAGGCTGATATTCCCTATAAAGCTTAGTTTTGCTATTACAATAAACAAAGCGCAAGGGCAAACATTACCGGTAGCGGGGGTGCACTTGGAAAAACCGTGCGTCTCTCATGGCCAGCTTTATGTCGCATGCTCGCGTGTGCCCAATGCCCAAAATCTCCACATCTTAGCGCCAGAAGGAAAGACTTACAACATCGTGTACAGTAGCGTCCTAAAATAGTGTTCATTTCTGTGTTTANCATCTTAGCGCCAGAAGGAAAGACTTACAACATCGTGTACAGTAGCGTCCTAAAATAGTGTTCATTTCTGTGTTTATGATCAGTGTCTGTCTACTAACAAATACCGTTATTTCTGCCTATAAGTTTGTTACTATAACCACGCATGTGANTTTATGATCAGTGTCTGTCTACTAACAAATACCGTTATTTCTGCCTATAAGTTTGTTACTATAACCACGCATGTGAAGCCGCGAGTAAAAGCTAGTATTTTATAAACAATTGTTGCTTTAAGGTTGCTCCAAGGCTGTGCTTGCCGACGCCTCTCGCAACAGTTGCTTGACTCGACATTCGAGAGCACCAAGAGGAACAAGCTCACGTGTGGTCCATTCTCGGTCTCTTCCAACCTTTCTGAAGCCCTACGAAAAATCCACTTTCATGATATTCCTCCGCCTTGTGCAAANCATTCTCGGTCTCTTCCAACCTTTCTGAAGCCCTACGAAAAATCCACTTTCATGATATTCCTCCGCCTTGTGCAAACAAATATTAATAGTGTTAAGAAAACTACCCCAAAGGGACAACGCACCGTATTTGGCATGATTACAATAGCTTACTGGATATTATTAACAAACCTATTTTCGCGATCTTATAGGACGCGATGAAAATCATACTCTGTCTGGTAAAAAGTAAATATAATTATATTGACATAAGAATAGAAATCGCTAAGTTGCACACCTCAAATGATCTTCCATACTTAAGCAATTTGAGAAAGGAAATCTGGCGTTACACAAGTGCAGAATTCTGCTTTATCATAGCGATCACATTGCGTTTGTACTTGGTCAAGTCACCTTAAGAAACTTTAGTTGTGGTTGGTAAGCTACAGTTGTCTGGGTTATGTTTATAGGTAATNACTTGGTCAAGTCACCTTAAGAAACTTTAGTTGTGGTTGGTAAGCTACAGTTGTCTGGGTTATGTTTATAGGTAATGAAGTAATAACTATGATTATACGTAGAAGACCTGCTTCTAGATAACTCAAATGGCGGCTTTCGAGAACATCAGTATGCCATTTCGTTTGAATTTACTTCTCAGTAAACGGGATACTCATGGCCAAGTCTTTACTCACGAACGTAATTATGAAAGTANTTTCGTTTGAATTTACTTCTCAGTAAACGGGATACTCATGGCCAAGTCTTTACTCACGAACGTAATTATGAAAGTAATTTCTCTGCGTGCTTAGAAGGTATATAAGATATATTGTGGTTTTTTATTCGCCACCCCTTGTGAGGCTATGATTACGTAAAGCCAACTCCTTAGGGCGTTGGTTTAAAGCTGTTTTCATTTATAATGAAATCTGTAATGCTTAATGATGCTATAGACTTGCAATATTGTAGGCATACATATAATTACATATAATTCTGATTATTATTATAAAAAATTATGTGTTATTTGCTCTATCCTGGATAATATGATTGGACATAGGTGAAATTTTTTCGCTGTGCAAATAGCTGATTTCATTTTGTAATGGTAGTTTCCACAATATACACATAAGTGTAATTTTATTCAAAACAAAACCCCACTCAGTTCCGATAGTAGTTTCTAACTATGTCCTTCCTTTGCAATGTGACAGAGACAAAGCTTACTGGCCTTCGTAGAGAGCACTTACAACATTTATATATAGTTTAAAGATTTTGTTGTGAAATTTCCAATAAAAAGAGAAGGCCTTAAATGTGTAAGTCCCGGCCATCAAATTTGTTGCACCAGGTAGAACTATAGGTGATTATTTCCCGCGGAGATGTTTAACCAGCTATTTCGAAAACAATGAAACTTCCCATCTTTAATGTGTTAAACATGTGCATTTTAGGATCAGATAACATGTCCATAATATTTTGTTACACAATAAGACTTTTTTGTAACCGTTCGGTACTCTACTATAAAATTTATGCTCTGTGTAATTTGCAAATATATACGTTACATGACACATCTCAAGAAATTTGTTTTCTGTTTTTATGATTTTGATCAAATTATATTTAAGGAACAAGCATGTGGTAGTCATAATTGTGTTCTAAAAAGTAAATTTTCTAAATTTATTTTCGCTAAACATTGCGGAATAGCCGAACTTCTATTATTTACTAGATTACAATGTTAACAATGTGAATGGTGTAAAACTAGTTATAAAATAAGTTATAAATATTAAAAACAAAAACAAATATGAAAAAAAACTGTTGTATGTTTGCCAAATTTGGTAGGTATCAGTCAATTGTTTCCCGATATTCGAAAAAAATTTTATTTATTCATGTTGTGTTAGCCTACAAAATGGCGAACAAAAATTCTTCTTTTAGACACAGTTGGTAGTAAAAATATCTACTGCCAGCATACAAAAATAATTTGAAATGTATTACATGATTTCGACGATACAATATTATGAGTTAAAATCGCTGTATGGTCGCCATTTCGAAAATAATTGACTGATGTGTTTGAAAAACCTATTTAACATCACCTTTAGCAGTACCACGTGGCTACCACATTTAGTAGGATTCGGTTTAGTATTTACTGAGAAATGACATATAAATATTATTTATTTACATGGTGCTATCTTACAAAATGGCTGACAAAAGTGGCTGTGTGTTAGCATATATGATGCTTGTAATTTATACATTCCGTCGAAATTTTGGTCTCAATTGGTTAAATGTTATGGCAGGTGTTCAAAATAAACATAAAATATTTGTATGACCTCTATTTTGCAAATACCTGCCTCATCAATTTGAAATAGAAAGTTTTATTTACGTGCTAAATTTAGTGAGAACTGATTTAGTAAATTTCGAGATATCATAGAAACTTTATTTTTTTTCCTTATGGTGATCTCTTTCAAAATAGCGAACTAAAAACAATATACGCCTCTAAGTTTAATGATTACACTTTAGCTGTCAACATTCTAAATTCTTTTTAAAACTGTTAAATTTTTCACATAAATATAAATATTAAAAGGAGCGCCATTTTGAAAGAACCGGCCCGGAATGGTCAGAAATTACAAAAGTCGGGTGTCCTTACTAAGTACTAAAATGTGTACTGAATTTAGAGAAATTCTAATGAAGCGTTTAGAAATTGAAAGGAATGCACACACGCACAGGCATATAGTCAGGGAAGTGATCTCCTAAGCCTTTCTTTCCTTTGGAAAGTAGGCTAACAATCCTTGTTCCTGTGGTACTCTACTCTGTGGAGTAGCCTTGCTACAAGAGTACTCTTCCTCTACAAGTAAGTGCCCTCTGTCTTCCTGAAGAATACGGACAGCTGCTGAGAAATGACAGCGGAGATGAACAGTTTACTGGCGCTGTTGGAGACGCCGTTACCAAGAGAGACCACTTCTGGACTTCAGAATCTTCAAACTTAACTTCCTATTGTGCTCTGTATATTATGCCAATTTTGAAAACGAGCATTGAATCACATCAGGTTGCGTATGTATGGTCGTATAGGGAAAGATAATATTTTACAAATTTCATGATTATATATCCACTCTCAAGTTCTTCTAGAGTGAGTGAGTGAGTGAAGAGATTTGAGCGGATCTTAACAGCGAGTAATTGAGAGCCGATGATAGTGAAGTGAGATGAGTATGGAGCAGCGCCGGAATGAAGGCGCGTGGAAAAAGGGAGATCCTCGAGAAAACCCCCCCAACCAGCGGCATCCTCCGGCGTGATTCCCACTTGCGAAAATCCGTAGTCAACCTGCAAGGGATTGAACCCGATGCGCCTTCGTAGGAGGCAAGCTGTCTAACCGCTCAGCCACCGTGGCCCCCACCNTGATAGTGAAGTGAGATGAGTATGGAGCAGCGCCGGAATGAAGGCGCGTGGAAAAAGGGAGATCCTCGAGAAAACCCCCCCAACCAGCGGCATCCTCCGGCGTGATTCCCACTTGCGAAAATCCGTAGTCAACCTGCCAGGGATTGAACCCGATGCGCCTTCGTAGGAGGCAAGCTGTCTAACCGCTCAGCCACCGTGGCCCCCACCTCATTCTAAAAACAAAACTTAGTGAAGAAGCACTTGCAAAGCTTTTAACGTGATGTGTAACGGCTTGACAGCCTATCGGTCTATAGGAACATGTCACTATTATTGCTTGAAGGAAACGGTATTTCAGCGGCTGCACGGAGGCGATGAAAAAAAAACTTTGTTTAAGCTGAAGGTGTATAATATATTGAAATGTTTATTTATCCCTTTAGTGAATACATCGGTAACGTACCACCACGCAGACGTTGTAACTCGCATCACATTCAGAAACTGTACTTGGTGAAGTTACCTTTAGAAGTTCTACCTGTCACTGGTAAGATACTGTTGATTTCGTGTATTTAGGTAACGACATGTAGATTCTTATTCAATNTATTATTGCTTGAAGGAAACGGTATTTCAGCGGCTGCACGGAGGCGATGAAAAAAAAACTTTGTTTAAGCTGAAGGTGTATAATATATTGAAATGTTTATTTATCCCTTTAGTGAATACATCGATAACGTAACACCACGCAGGCGTTGTAACTCGCATCACATTCAGAAACTGTACTTGGTGAAGTTACCTTTAGAAGTTCTACCTGTCACTGGTAAGATACTGTTGATTTCGTGTATTTAGGAAACGACATGTAGATTCTTATTCAATATAACCGTAAACGTAAGAAAAATAAGGTTTTTTGTTCAGTTGGGATATAACATGTTAATTAGCCTGCGTTATGAATAAAAGAAGGGCTTATAAGGCCACTTTCCAGTCTGTGTGTCTGCGCGCGCCTCATTGTGTGTATGACTGTGTGTGTGTGTGTGTGNCTTATAAGGCCACTTTCCAGTCTGTGTGTCTGCGCGCGCCTCATTGTGTGTATGACTGTGTGTGTGTGTGTGTGTGTATGTGTGTGTCAACACCTGCCAATTTTAGAAACTTTTGACCCAAATTTTACCAAACTNTGTGTGTGTGTGTATGTGTGTGTCAACACCTGCCAATTTTAGAAACTTTTGACCCAAATTTTACCAAACTCGGTACACATGTAGTAGTAAGTAGTGACACCTAACTTTCATAGTAGTTTGCGACCACGCCAGGCTGTTATATTGAAAATAACGGTCATAAAAGATTTTTGGTTGAAACGTCATTTATCGGAAGTTATTAAAACGATTTAAACCAAATTTTTATGTTGACAGTGCCAGTTTTAAGCAGTGGATTTAAAGATGGATATTGTTNTATTAAAACGATTTAAACCAAATTTTTATGTTGACAGTGCCAGTTTTAAGCAGTGGATTTAAAGATGGATATTGTTGAAAGTCAGCCATTTTTGAAGATAGCGCAACGAGAAAAATAAAGCTTTTGCCTTATAAATTTAAATCCATTCTCGCCAAATTTCAAAAGTAAATAATGCACAGTAGGCCATGTAATCACATTTATTTTAAATTGGTCATGCAATTTTTTTTTAAATGGCTGCAATATATATTTTAGGTTTAATTGGTACGACTGATATACGTTTGACAAATTTTTACCATATTTTGAATGATGCCAGTATCTATTGCAAGCATCATATATGATAAGAAATAACTCATTCTGTCAGCCATTTTGTAAGACAGCGCTACGTGAATTATTAAAGTTTTCATATCGCATCTTGAGAAGTAAATGACTGACTCCTCCTTCTTTCCTGAAAAAACGAGTAATATTATAAACCATTTCGAGTCTAAAAATAGAAGTAAACANTGACTGACTCCTCCTTCTTTCCTGAAAAAACGAGTAATATTATAAACCATTTCGAGTCTAAAAATAGAAGTAAACATTTAAGAAAATACGAAAAGTTGACGGCAGTTTATATTAGGAAAATTGTATTCCTCTTTAGGATTATAAGGGTAAAATTTTTTTTATTTAGGAATACAAATGACCTTGTTAGTAATAAAGGATTTGCTTCATTATTTTTCATTATGGTTTTCAATATCAATTAACCAGGCTTATTTACATATATGTGGTGTTGATAACAAATACTAAGTAAATATGAATATTGCTAATTCTCACTTAACGATTTGTTTGCAACGATACATTTTTCGGTTAGGAGGGGAATTGGGATATTTGTTATAAAGTTATTTATGAAAATAGTTTCATAAAAAAGTAATAGCATTTAGCATAAATATATAATGGTATTGTTTATGGAGCAGTTAGAAAGTTTAATAAAAGTAGTTAATGTTTGAGTATATAGAATAAGCATTGATATGTTTAAACATATATTATAATGATAATATATAATAGTATTTACAGTATTACAAATATTTTAAATTAATGTTCTTTCAGTTTCTTTGAGAAGAATTTAGGTAAATGTTTGACACAGTACACACATTTAATAAAAAAATTCAACTGTATAAAAATTAATTTTCTGATAAACACATATTAGAGGAAGACCTACAATTTTTTCTACCACAAACCGTACAATTATTCACTGTTATCCTCCATTTAAATGTATTTAGTTTTTGAATTAACTATTATTTATTAATTTAATTACCTTTCAATAAATTGGAAATTCTTAAAATGTATAATTTGAAACATTTGATGTTTCCTAAAATATATTTTGTTATTTACTNTTCAATAAATTGGAAATTCTTAAAATGTATAATTTGAAACATTTGATGTTTCCTAAAATATATTTTGTTATTTACTTATCGAAATTGGATTACGTCCTCAATAATTGAAATGTTTATTAAAATAATTAAATATAATATATATTTGTCTACAATAATNGAAATTGGATTACGTCCTCAATAATTGAAATGTTTATTAAAATAATTAAATATAATATATATTTGTCTACAATAATATAAAATTTGTTACACTTATTTTTAAATAATGATTAAACCAATACAAACAACCACGAGCCTATAACATAACATTTAAGCAAACCTTTCATCATATATCAGTGCCTTGACGCCAATAATCTGTACAGCTNGCCTATAACATAACATTTAAGCAAACCTTTCATCATATATCAGTGCCTTGACGCCAATAATCTGTACAGCTGGTCTATACCGCTCCCATTGCCGATACACAATTACAGCTGGGCCAACACCAATATCAGTGTATTGTCCGTGCATGACGATGGGATGACGTGTTACATCCTAGAGGTGGATGCTGAGTACCCGCGACCCTGCACGTCGAACAACATGATTTACCATTTCTTCCCGCCAACCAGTGCCGCTCGGCTGGAAACATCCAAAAATCCTAACGACCCTGGAAGACAAGAATTATAACATCGCATATTACCGTAACTTATAAAGACTCTCGATCATGGATTGAAGCTTACGAAAATTCACCGCATGATCCAGTTTGATCATGTTGCATGGTTGAAAGCTTATATAGATTTAAATACTGCAAAATTTCAAGCAGCCCAGTGTGGCAAAGACATCGAGCTACTATATACGGACACGGACTCATTTCTGTTTGAGATTAGAACCCAGGNGCAGCCCAGTGTGGCAAAGACATCGAGCTACTATATACGGACACGGACTCATTTCTGTTTGAGATTAGAACCCAGGACTTCTACAACAACTTGGTCGCAGACGCGAGATTCTCCGTAGAATTAGACACGAATGGCTATACAACCAACTACAAGTGCTTTTCGGCAAATACAAGAAAGTCATAGGTAAATTCAAAGATGTGTATGGTAGGGACATCATGGNCAACTACAAGTGCTTTTCGGCAAATACAAGAAAGTCATAGGTAAATTCAAAGATGTGTATGGTAGGGACATCATGGCCGAATTTTTAGGTCTCCAAACAAAATTATAGGCGTACAAAACCATGATGGAAATTACACTGGATAGCCGAAAAAACTGGTATAGGAGTGCGTATGCAAATAACAGAGGTATGGAACCAATTAGAGTAACCCGATGAGCTCGGCAGCGCCTATATAAGAAAACAAGGGTCAGGCAAAGATGTTAGATCGGTTCCTGCTGCTATAATGGCAGGTTATCAAGATTTAAGTGAGTTTGAATGTGATGTTATAGCCGGCACACGAGAGATGGGNCTGCTGCTATAATGGCAGGTTATCAAGATTTAAGTGAGTTTGAATGTGATGTTATAGCCGGCACACGAGAGATGGGACATAGCATCTCCGAGGTGGCGATAAAATTAAGATTTTTTCGTACTACCATTTCACGAGTGTACCGTGAATATCGGGAATCCNCATCTCCGAGGTGGCGATAAAATTAAGATTTTTTCGTACTACCATTTCACGAGTGTACCGTGAATATCGGGAATCCGATAAAACATCAAATCTTCGTCATCGCTGTGGCCGGAAAAAAGATCGTGAACGAACGGGACAGACAACGGCTGACGAGAATCATTAAACGTGACAGACGTGTAACCATTTCTCAAATTGTCGCAGATTTCAATGCTGGGGCANAATTAAGATTTTTTCGTACTACCATTTCACGAGTGTACCGTGAATATCGGGAATCCCGTAAAACATCAAATCTTCTTCATCGCTGTGGCCGGAAAAAAGATCGTGAACGAACGGGACAGACGACGGCTGACGAGAATCGTTAAATGTGACAGACGTGTAACCATTTCTCAAATTGTCGCAGATTTCAATGCTGGGGCATCAACAANGTGACAGACGTGTAACCATTTCTCAAATTGTCGCAGATTTCAATGCTGGGGCATCAACAAGTGCAAGGGTGTGAACTATTCAACGGACCATCATTGATGTGGGCTTTCGGATCCGAAGGACCACTCGTGTACCGTTGTTGACTGCACGACACAAAGCTTTACGCCTCGCCTGGACCCACCAACACCGCCATTGGACTGTTGATGACTCGAAACACGTTGCCTGGTCTGACGAGTCTCGTTTCCAATTGTATCTGGTTGATGGACATGTACGGGTATGGAGACATCCTCATGAATTCATGGACCCTACATGTCAACAGGGGACTTTTCAAGCTGGTTGATATCTGTCATTGTATGAAGCGTGTGCAATTGGCGTGAAATTGCCCCCTTTGGTACGTATATATACGACTCTGACAGGTGACAGATACGTAAGCATCCTACCCGATCACCCGCAACCGTTCATGTCCATTGTGCATTCCGACNGACTCTGACAGGTGACAGATACGTAAGCATCCTACCCGATCACCCGCAACCGTTCATGTCCATTGTGCATTCCGACGGACGTGGACAATTCTAGCAAGACTATGCGACACCCCACACATCGAGAGTTGCTACCGTGTGGCTCCAGGAACAGTCTTTTGACTTAAGACACTTCCATTGGCCACCTAAATTACCAGACATGAGCATATAAATCGTATAGACCCTACAATTGCAAAGGTCTGTTCAGAAGAGATCTCTACCCGCCTCACACTCCTATGGATTCGTGGACTGCCCTACAGGATTCATGGTGTGAATTGCCTCCTGCATACCTTCAGACATTATTCGAGTCCATACCACGTCGTCCCCTTCTGCGTGCTCGCGGGGGCCCTACACGATATTAGGTACGAGTACCAGTTTTTATGCCTCTTCGGTGTATGTAGAATAAACTAATTGGTAAGAGGTAGTAGAGTTTTTCGGTTTTCAAAACAATATTGTCTAAATTGGTGTTTACTAGGATTATTGTTTGTGGACAGTTGACAATAATTTTTCGCGATGCGTTAAATACATCTGGACGTAATGGTTTATCAACATAGCCNTTGTTTGTGGACAGTTGACAATAATTTTTCGCGATGCGTTAAATACATCTGGACGTAATGGTTTATCAACATAGCCTACTATAGATATATCAGCTTCTGTTGTTTTCGAATTCTGTAACAAAATCAGTAAGCTGAGAACTGCACACACAACATAAAGCATCAAAGTANAGCTTCTGTTGTTTTCGAATTCTGTAACAAAATCAGTAAGCTGAGAACTGCACACACAACATAAAGCATCAAAGTAGCAGAACATTTGTTGTGAAATATTACGTCTTACAGCCACTACTTGTCAAGTTGATTTAAAGAAGACTGCTAAATATTTTTAGAAAAATGTAGGAAATTCTACTGTAATCCACCTCAGGGTATGACGAATGGAAATTACAGCTTGATTAGCTCAGTTGGGTAGAAACATTAAACTCTTTAAAAAGGCGTCAAATAACTAAGATCAATTTCCGGTTTATTTGTTCTATACTTTTATTCATCAATCAATTGAAACAGTTGACAGACCATCGTCCTGTATGCAGAGTACAAAACACATTTTACAGGCAACTAAGCAGAAAGTAGAAGCAGCGCCGCAGTGGTTTATTGATTGTTTCACATCTTGAGAATTTGGCTCGCCAGCAGGAAATACAGGAAACGATCTCACAGAGCACTGACCTCGCCGTAACGTGTTATAAAGCATTGACGTTTAACTGTATTTTAAGGAAAGCTGCCTACGTATTAATAGTAAAAACAATTATTAAAAATAACATCATCGAAAACTAAAAAAACAATGATACGAATTTTAATATTCCATAGCAAGCAGNAAAACAATTATTAAAAATAACATCATCGAAAACTAAAAAAACAATGATACGAATTTTAATATTCCATAGCAAGCAGAGTAAAACTTCCAAAAATTTTAAATTAATATTGCAATAAACATAAATTTAATTGTAATGAATGCGAAAAATTATCACCCTACAAATTGATAATCAGCAGTCATAGTTTTTACCACATCAACCCCTGTCGTGCCAAAGTATAAAAACCTTGGAGTTTTTATGAAACTGTAATTATGTCGTATATTAACATCGGCAATATTATTTTGCTATGAATTGCATCTTCAAGAATATTAGATTATTCAATAACTCATACAGTAATTACTCTTGTAAATTAAAAATAATGTATTTATATGTATACACACACGTTAGGAATAAATAAAAATAATATTTTTTCTTATTAGTACTTCTGGGTGGCAGTTTTGATTTCGAAAAATACGTCCAAAATCCTCCACGAAATAGCAACCAAAAAAATGCTATTAATCTGGCACCATGGTTGACATAGATGTATTCCGAAGGGTACAACCACATAATAACTTATGTGTTCTCCGTGACCCTGCCATTACTGAAAACCATCTCTCCGCAAAACTTCAGTAAAATTTATTAGTGTCACACTCAACAACTCACTATTTTGGATATCCTAGTGGAGTCTTAACGGTGTATTCGATCATTTGCTCAGAAATATTTCAAATTCTATTAATATTATAATCGCGAAACTTTGTAAGGATGGAGATATGGATGTTTGTTACTCTTTCACGCAAAAACTACGCAATGGATTTTAATGAAACTTTACAAAAGTATACCTCATACATCAGAATATCACATAGGCTATATAAAAAGATAAATTAGGTAAATTTGCGAAAATATAATGATAAGTGTCATGTAAGTCGGAAATAATACTGACATCTGCGAGATATTATGGCATGCGCTGCAAAAATCGCAAGAGTTACACGAATATGATGTAGGGTGGAAATGTTTCTCTTATATAGTTCTACAAAAAAGTCCGCGACAGCATATATATAATTATATATATATATAATGTGTAAGCCATTATTGCCAAAATAGTGAACCATAAATACAATAAAGTTTAATACTATATATTCAATGCACATTTTTTTGTAACAAATTGATTCTTGATCAAAACAAAAACTTTTATCGCTTCTGATATTTAAAGTAGATAAAATTTTCTTTTACACAACCTAATATTTGGATAAATATTTTAATAGTTACGACGATGAGAACGTGAGTGCGGGCAGCTAAAATGGTTAGCACCACATTCGTGCGCACTCAGTGTAATATTTTGCTTAAGAACTATTTATTTCTGGGTATTTACAGCACACCTCTTTCGGCACTGTCTTTATTAATATAAGACACATAAACGCGTCATTGAGGTGCTAGATCGCTGTCTACAAGACATAAAAAGCAATCGAAAGTTGTGAGTGGTGTGGTAGTGTTACTGGCGGGAGATTTTAGACAGACTTTACCTATTATCGAGAGAGGCACTGCATCAGACGAAATTAACGCATGTCTGAAAGCATCTTATCTGTGGACCAAAGTTTAAAAGATTAATCTCACCACTATCTTGCGAGTCCAGTTATTCAGTGATGTCGAGTCAGGTGCATATGGTCAAAAACTCCTCGAAAACGGTGAAGGCCATCTAGAAACCGACCAAGAAGGCATGGTTCTTTTCACACACCAATGTTGTAATGTTGTGGATTCGAAAGACCAGCTTATTGCTCAAGTATTTCCGATTCTGCAACAATACATTCACTACGAAAATTGATCGTGTAAAAGACCCATACTGGCACCAAAAAATTAGACTGTTATGAAAATAAATAACAANAAAAATGAGACTGTTACGAAAATAAATAACCAAATCTTGGACGAAATAACAAGCGAAACATCAGTGTACAACTTCATCGACACCGTCATGTCATCCGATGACACTACGAGCTATCCGTGGAGTTCCTAAACTCTTTGGAGTTATCCAGGGTGCCATCCTATAAGCTGGAATTAAACGTAGGTATTCTCGTTTTGTTAATGCGCAACTTGGACGCGCCAAGATTATGCAACGGTACTTGGTTGCGGGTCACTGAACTAGGAAGGCATATTTTGAAGGCCACAATCTTAACTGGAGAAGCCAAGGGAGAGAATTTGCTTATAAAACGCATCCCAATTATACCTAACAACTTACCATTTCATTTCAAACATCTGAAGTTCCCATTAAAAATTGAATTTTCAATGACTATCAACAAATCACAGGGTCAAACCTTAAAGGAAGCACGAATACATTTGGGCACGCCATGTTTTCCCACTGTCAACTCTACGTAACTTACTCACTTGTTTCTAAATCGCAAAATCTGCATATTTACGCTGAAAGAAAAAAATCGTTTAACATAGTTTATAGGAAAATATTGGAGTAAATATAAGCTTATAAATATAATTATTAATCATACAACAGAATAGGCTATAATTCCTAAAGANTTCTAAATATATATACGCATATATGATAGAAGTTTATTAATTTACTATAAAATAATATTGTAATTGTCGGTTCCCAATTTATGTAGTAGTGTATCGCTGTAAAAACCAAATCGTAACCGGGCAAAGCCGGGCCGGGTAGCTAGTCTATCATAATTCTTAAAATTGAGGTAATTTTTGCACACATGGTATTAAGTACAACGTAGTGATTCAAGGAAAAATCTCCGTCTTCTGCTCATGATACAATTTATAGAAAATGTAACGTCATAAATGTCATCGGGTAGGGTGAAATGTGATTCAAAAGAAATACTAATTATTACTTTCTTCTTAATTTAGGACAATTTGCCAATTTTTTTTCCTTCGCAATTTTCAAAAATTTTACCCTAAACCCTTAAACACTTATTACAAATTTTTTTAAAACCAATTACCCACACAATTGCTCAATAAAATTTTTTACAAAAACTTGCTTATTATTCTACATGAAGTACATATTTGAATAACTTTTAGATTATTATGCGTTAAAACAAACAAAAGTTACATTTAACATTTCAAAAATATTCTATTGTTTTAGAACATTATTGTAATGCCCAATTTTCCAAGTTTGATTAATTAACTTGGTTTTTGAAATGCCAAGCACAAGTTTACCTACAGTTCATCCCAAACTGTAAAATGTCCCTAGAATGTTCCATCATCTCACTGAAAACCCAGTATGCTGTGTATATATTGAGGTTAAAACAGGTATTATCGTCTCAGGTGTCGAAGAAGGTGTTGGATAATAAGAGTATTATATTGCCAATAAAACTCTAAACTGCCGTAGATATAGTCGATGACAGCTCGCCAGCCAAGCATGTCATACCAACCGAGCAGCGAGCCCTCACACCAAATTACACCACTCGAACCCGTAAAAAGGCAGGACACCTCTACTGTTCTACATTAGATGCAAACCAAACTTTTCTCAATCAGACGTGTCAAGAACCAATCTGAACACACTCGTGCACAGGTTACAGATTATATTTATGTGATATAATTTTTTACCGATGAACAAATTTTTTTAATTTTGTAGTAATACAGTATTTTTGGTTGTTCTCACAAGGTAAAAAGTGATTTTTAACAATTTAATCCTCATTGTAAACAAAAATGGTACACCAATCATATTTCAGTCATTCATTCCTTTATCTAGGTAATATATTATGCCTAGTAGAATAATATGTTGAAAAAATTATTGCTTATTATTGATACCTGCCCAATGCTATGGTTTATAAGTAGGTATTGAATCTGCTCTCTGCGTAAGGCACCTGCAATTGAGGCTACCCCTCAGTGTTAGAGTGTAGGAATACGTCGACACTATTGTCTCTAGGTCCAATTTACTAATAAATTCACCTCGTTTTCAGCTTACCAATAAATCAGTTTTATTAACGCTTAACAGGGCCATTTATGCATGTACACATGAGACAACCCTCCCATTCCCTTTTATACGTAGGCTCCGTATTGTTTGGCGCAGCGCTTCGTGTCATTGGTGGGGCGGGGGGTAGGCAAGATTCTTCACACTAACTGGATGACTTTACTTATCTGGATGGAGGCGCTGTCTTCTCTCGGCTGGTGACTTGGGACTGTTCCGGTACTTGGTGGGTGTCTTAACGCCTGATCTCGAAGCTCCTCCTCCCGGGTCTACTCAGCACTTGTCGTCTGACAACGGCCGGCTGCCGTTGTCGTCTTCTCCCGAATTCGCTCCGCCCTCCTAGATTCCCGTCGGCCGACTGCCGCGTTTTCTTGGACTCTTCCCGTCGCACGACCCGTTTGACGGCCTCCAACTGAGGTCGACGTCGTGATGCATTCTCTTCACAAGCGGTCCACTCATACAACAAAAATGTATTATCGAATGCAGTCAACGTCATAAGCCATGACAATTAAGAAATTAAATAACTCACATATGGTTCTTTACACTATATTTAGTAGGCAGCTTTTTCCCGTAACACTTTACATACTATATACCTCCAGTAACAGGTATATGAAAATTAATACTTAGCAACTTAACCAAGCTTTGGCGATTAAAAAGTATTAAAGTTATTGCCCCTGTCTGTGTAGTGACAAGTTGTAATTTTTACTGGCATTTCTTACTGGTATCTGTTGGGTTATCTTTTAACACACTCGAAACAATGCTTTACAGTGGTAAACAAAAAGTAAAATTACTGTTGATACACAGTGGTAAACAAAAAGTAAACAATAGACAAACATCGGTGAACATCTATTAATTGGGGACACATAAGTGCAAACAATCAGTAACAGGCAAACAGTGCTACAGATGAATTTAGCTCGGTTACAATGAGACAGTTGTCCTGCCTCTTTTGTTGCGGACTTTCGTGGTTTTCACTGTGCATGTTTGAACACATAATTACAACACTCTAGAANTGTTTCTAAATCGCAAAATCTGCATATTTACGCTGAAAGAAAAAAATCGTTTAACATAGTTTATAGGAAAATATTACAGTAAATATAAGCCTATAAATATAATTATTAATCATACAACAGAATAGGCTATAATTTCTAAATANTATTGCAGTAAATATAAGCCTATAAATATAATTATTAATCATACAACAGAATAGGCTATAATTTCTAAATATATATACGCATATATGATAGAAGTTTATTAATTTACTATAAAATAATATTGTAATTGTCGGTTCCCAATTTATGTAGTAGTGTATCGCTGTAAAAACCAAATCGTAACCGGGCAAAGCCGGGCCGGGTAGCTAGTCTATCATAATTCTTAAAATTGAGGTAATTTTTGCACACATGGTATTAAGTACAACGTAGTTATTCAAGGAAAAATCTCCGTCTTCTGCTCATGATACAATTTATAGAAAATGTAACGTCATAAATGTCATCGGGTAGGGTGAAATGTGATTCAAAAGAAATACTAATTATTACTTTCTTCTTAATTTAGGACAATCTGCCAATTTTTTTTCCTTCGCAATTTTCAAAAATTTTACCCTAAACCCTTAAACACTTATTACAAATTTTGTTTAAACCAATTACCGACACAATTGCTCAATACATTTTTTTACAAAAACTTGCTTATTATTCCACATTAAGTACATATTTTAATAAATTTTAGATTATTATGCGTTAAAACAAACAAAAGTTACATTTAACTTTTCAAAAATATTCTATTGTTTTAGAAAATTATTGTAATGCCCAATTTTCCAAGTTTTAATAATTAACTTGGTTTTTGAAATGCCAAGCACAAGTTTACCTACAGTTNTTTCCTTCGCAATTTTCAAAAATTTTACCCTAAACCCTTAAACACTTATTACAAATTTTGTTTAAACCAATTACCCACACAATTGCTCAATAAATTTTTTTACAAAAACTTGCTTATTATTCTACATGAAGTACATATTTTAAAAAATTTTAGATTATTATGCGTTAAAACAAACAAAAGTTACATTTAACTTTTCAAAAATATTCTATTGTTTTAGAAAATGATTGTAATGCCCAATTTTCCAAGTTTTAATAATTAACTTGGTTTTTGAAATGCCAAGCACAAGTTTACCTACAGTTCATCCCAAACAGTAAAATGTCCCTAGAATGTTCCATCATCTCACTGAAAACCCAGTATGCTGTGTATATATTGAGGTTAAAACAGGTATTATCGTCTCAGGTGTCGAAGAAGGTGCTGGATAATAACAGTATTATATTGCCAATAAAACTCTAAAATGCCGTAGATATAGTCGATGCCAGCTCGCCAGCCAAGCATGTCAGACCAACAGAGCAGCGAGCCCTCACACCAAATTACACCACTCGAACCCGTAAAAAGGAAGGANAGCCAAGCATGTCAGACCAACAGAGCAGCGAGCCCTCACACCAAATTACACCACTCGAACCCGTAAAAAGGAAGGACGCCTCTACTGTTCTACATTAGATGCAAACCAAACTTTTCTCAAACAGACGTGTCAAGAACCAATCTGAACACACTCGTGCACAGGTTACAGATTANAGATGCAAACCAAACTTTTCTCAAACAGACGTGTCAAGAACCAATCTGAACACACTCGTGCACAGGTTACAGATTATTTTTATGTGATATAATTTTTTACCGATGAACAAATTTTTTTAATTTTGTAGTAATACAGTATTTTTGGTTGTTCTCACAAGGTAAAAAGTGATTTTTAACAATTTAACCCTCATTGTAAACAAAAATGGTACACCAATCATATTTCAGTCATTCATTCCTTTATCTAGGTAATATATTATGCCTAGTAGAATAATATGATGAAAAAATGATTGCTTATTATTGATACCTGCCCAATGTAATGATTTATAAGTAGGTATTGAATCTGCTCTCTGCGTAAGGCACCAGCAATTGAGGCTACCCCTCAGTGTTAGAGCGTAGGAATACGTCGACACTATTGTCTCTAGGTCCAATTTACTAATAAATTCACCTCGTTTTCAGGTTACCAATTAATCAGTTTTATTAACGCTTAACAGGGCCACTTATACATGTACATACGAGACAACACTCCCATTCCTTTTTATATGTAGGCTCCGTATTGTTTGGCGCAGCGCTTCTTGTCGGGAGGGGGGGGAGACAAAATTCTTCACACTCGCTGGATGACTCTACTTATCTGGATGGAGGCGCTGTCTTCTCTCGGCTGGTGACTTGGGACTGCTCCGGTACTTGGTGGGCGTCTCGATGCCTGATCTCAAAGCTCCTCCTCCCGGGTCCACTCAGCACTTTTCGTCTGACAACGGCCGGCTTCCGTTGTCGTCTTCTCCCGAATTCGCTCTGCCCTCCTAGATTCCTGTCAGCCGACTGCCGCGTTTTCTCGGACTCTTCCCATTGCATGTCCCGTTTGACGGCCTCCGACTAAGGTCGACGTCGTGATGCATTCTCGATCCGGACGCCTCACTTCACGTCCTCCGACTGACTGACTCGTTGACGTCTCTCAACTGACTGCCTCGTNTGTCAGCCGACTGCCGCGTTTTCTCGGACTCTTCCCATTGCATGTCCCGTTTGACGGCCTCCGACTAAGGTCGACGTCGTGATGCATTCTCGATCCGGACGCCTCACTTCACGTCCTCCGACTGACTGACTCGTTGACGTCTCTCAACTGACTGCCTCGTTCCTCCTGCTCTCCCGTCGTTTTGTAGGCTCCATCGCCATATTCAACTTGCACCGTCCCTGCATGTGGCCGGGGTGCTTCCCGTGTCCCCCCTGAATCGTAAAACATGTGGCCGCTGCTCCTGTGGTCCGCAGTCTGCCTGGCGTCGCCCCTTGATTCTGGCCTGGAAGTTTATTGTTCTGTTCTGCATGTGCGGGAACTCTTGGGTGGACCCTTCGGTTCGTTGCATGTCTTGTTGTTATGCCTCCGGATATCATGTTGTTATTCTCCCAGCATGCCCGCTAGA
>NQII01011082.1:0-26284 GCA_002778355.1 Clitarchus hookeri
TTAAATGACAACACTGTGTACTTAGACTGTTGCAGAATCACAATCTGTATAATATTTGATGCGATGTTACCCCAGGAAAAGATACTGCCAATAAGAATTGTCTTAAATTATTTTAGGTGGAGTGCTTCCGGAAAATGTATGACCTACACAAGGTCACACCGCACCCGCCCTTCCTTCTTTATACATCCCGCACCCCTTCTCGAAGGGATGAAAACAATCGGCTGCAAGTGGCTAGTGCAGACTTACCACAAATTCGTGGCAAGGATTTAAAATTTCCATGAAGTTTGTGAATGATTCCCGAGTTTGTGCTTAATGTATCTGTACTTACACGGGAAAACCAACACACGAGAGCAGTTAAATATAGTTTGAAATTGTCGGGGGATTAATATGCCGACATATTTTGGTTACAGCGTTTAATTTCTGTAAATGTTGACACGGAGGTGCTCCTCAAATTCATGCAGGCAGACCTACATGCGCACGTGTGCACGTGTGATGGTCTAGACTTGGTGTTCTTCGTCTCTCAACAGCTACGCTAGGGCTCGGGTGTCACCCTTGCCTGGTCGTGCACATCACTTGGCCAAGTTGCACTTCCTTGTTCTGGCATTATGAAGTTATTTAAGGTACCACCGCAAAGACTGAACCTGAAATTTCTGTGAACAGTGCGCAGCCCCACAGCTCCCTGTTCTATCATCGATATTCTTAGTATACTCTCGTGGGTCAGTTTTGTGGGCTGCGAACAGGTAGATCCACAGTCCTACCTGACACTAGCGTCGGCGAACAATTTACGTTAAACTCGTCGGTGTCGGTTCGTCTTTGTGGCTGTTCTCGTATTCCTAGTAAGTGCACCTGCATAGATTTGCAGTTGTGGTCAAATAAAGTTTTCTTCGTGACATCGTACTCCTTGAACGTACACCGGTGAAGGATCGTACGACATTGCCCTCTCCCATCCATGTAGGAACGTGCACCCCATCCCGGAAGTGACGCTCTGAGAGATGTGCACGGTTTGTTAGATCATCTGAGATAGGCCTGTCTCTAGTCAACTGATGATTCTTACTCGCACTACATCGTCGTTATGGGTCCTCTCATCATTAACAGTCGAATGCTCACCAGCTACATGGTAAGAATACGCACGCCATTAGCTCCGTTCTGTTCCGCCTATTACAGCCGTGTGTGATAATTGTCTGTGTTCGTGTTTACAGCGCCATATTGTGGCCTAGGCAGGCATGTCTTGTACAGACAGTTGGAATACCAAACGCGTTGACATCCCGATGAAAGTTTTTATTTTGCTTCTGCTATGTATTTCAAAACGATTCTATACTTTTGTGTGTATATATTTCAACTGTTGTAACAAGTATGGCGAAAATAATATTTTTTTTTAAATACTGTGTACAGAAATTTGTTTAGGATATGGATTATCACAGAGCCTGCAAAATAACTTGTTTTCATCGTAAATTCCAATCTCAAGACCACATTACCAACTACATACTTGTCCTCGCACAAAATTTCGCAGTGAAAAATTCTCTTTCACCGTTTTTGGCTTGCCACATTACCATCCAACTAGACACAACTTCGCCGGGAGCAAAATGGCGCAATTTTTCCTGCTTGCAACCGCCAAATTGTGTGCTAAGACACCTTATGAGTTGCAATATCACTGGAAATGAAACAAATAACTTTAAATCTAACTTACTCGCTTTCGAAAATAAACCATATGTATTATTTAAAATGTTATACTTACACCTTAAGAAAATTCTTCAATCTACTAAATCACTTTTACTACTATTGTAAAACATGGGGGCCTATATTAAAATAGAGAACGTTTGTTCTGTCATTTTTATTGAAAATTTTGAAGGCATCATCTCGACAGTGACGATGGATCTTCAATACTGTTATTCACTTTATGAACACAAATTATTTGTTTCCAACAAATACACTTCTTGATTGCAATATTTTCATTAGTAATAAAATTATTACTATGTACCTCAATTTGACATATCCACCATGTGTACTAATTATGTAAAGAGAAATATAATTTTAAGAAAATAAAGAACATAAATTAATTTCTTATACATTTATATACAGAAAAACACTGCCGTGCTACAAACACATGCACTCAATTGCAAAAAAAAAAATCGTCATGAACGAATTGCGCGAGTACAACGAAGGAAGCCACAGAGTATCGTCGAAGCCCTACATGTGTCCCATTTGTGTTAAATGCGATTTGCTTGTGTGGATGTGCCACCAGGGGGGCATGCATATCCCACCGCCATTCATAGCTTCAAGACAACAAAAAGGCCTTAGTAGCAGTGTGAGCCACAAAGCCCAGTTCAGTAAACAAGCAGCATGTCCCGATGGCGCATTAGCCGAGCCTTCGCCCAGCTAAATCAATTTGAGAGGCACCGCATCGTCGGCCTTCGAGAGGCAGATTGGACGTTTAGGTGCATTCCTCGCCACATGAACCGTTCTGCCTATACCGTCAGTCGGTGTAAGACGCAGTGGCAACAGAAGGGTACATACACCAGTCGAGAAGGCTTGGGTAGACCCCGGTGGACCAAAGCAGGGAGGATCATGTCATCATGCGACATGCTGTAAGCACACCTGCAGCGCAACATTCAGGGGCATGTCACGGCAGTTGGGGATACGCCTCTGTCCACCAGTACCATATCCAGGTGTACACCGCCCCAACGAGAGACGTCATGGTATTGGGTGCCATTTAATACGATTCCCGCACAATACTGGCGTTGACTGAAGGGACCATGACAGCCTGGTGATTAAGTCCAGGATATTTTGCGACCATGTGCGCTCCCTCTCCTGGTGCAGCTTCACAGTCCCATTTCCCAGCTGGTTTATGCCCGGCTTCACACAGCAGGGGATAATCTGGCCTTCTTCGTGACGTCAACACGCTTTCTTGGTCAGACCTCGCTCATCGAGAATGTTTGGGACCAGATTGGACAGCAAGTTTGACCAGCGGCAATTAAGGCGGATGTGATGGTCAGTTGTGCCAGCCGTGGTAGGATCTTCCTCAGGAGGACATCCAACGTCTTAATAACTCCATGCCCGACCATATCACCGCCGTCTCGGTGTTAGGGGTGGTCCAACACCAGGCGAAGTGTATCCTGCAAGTTTTGGTTTCCTGCAATACATGCTTCGTGTCGTACGATATTTTGATATTTTCTGTATTCATTTTACCATGTCCTGTGCCTGTACTTATTTATGTGTCACTGTTATGGTACCATCAGGGTGATGAGTTTTTTTTACAAATGAATGTATATATAGTGGTATTATTATTGCGATTCTAGACCAAATAGGATGTGGGTATAGATTCTTACACACATTGGATTTGTCGGCTACCTTGTGTGACATCGCAACGGCCATGTGGTTGCGATCTTTGCAGTTAGTAATGTCATGACTGTAATCTTACTTCTGCTGATTATTCACATTTGCTTAATATTTGTATTCGCTCCACTGCCATATCGTGTTATCGGCCATAACCGGCCAAACTGGCTTGTTCTGCAGTAGGTCGCCCTTTTGCTTCCACCTGTCGATTTTTTTAATCTTTGGTCACTAAGCTTTGGTGACTGGGCTTAAGTTCCTCGATTATTCGATTGCCATTTTTGTTTCTGGTATTCGCCACTAGAATATGCTAGTGTTTGTCTTTTTTTTTTTAAATAAGCCGCTATAAATAAGTGGTGTTATGCTTCGTGTTCTTAAAGTGTAGGTTGCCATATATGGAACTCTCGCTCTTATCGTTGAACATTTCGGAACTCTAAGAAGCTCTGAAAGACAAGCAGTTGCGATCCTGCCACCCTTGAACTGGTAGTATGGGAACTTTGCATTAGTAAACTGAGCTATTTTGGCGAGTAAGTAAGTGATCAATTTAAATGTTATATATATATATATATATATATATATATACATATACATAATTGTGTATATATATGTTCAACTTCATATTAAATACAGAATTAGTCGATTTATGTGGGAGGTAACAAGGTGGGGACAGTACACCTCAAAACAAAACAATATATACTTATGAATATATGTAAGACGTTCAATGGGTTCCGAGGTAAGACCTTCCCATTTCTGTTATATGTTAATTGCATACCTTATACATCCCTGTTAGTGTCACTGCAGCCCTGTCTGTGTACAAGAGGTGCTTAAAATGTTCACCAGGCATCTTAACTCACAACTGTCCATGTCACATCAGTGACACCTTTAAATGTACCATGTGTGCAACGAATCTGTAAGCGATCTTATTCTACATGCAGATAGAGCATTGCAATGTCTGTGACAGATGTTGCAAAAAAATNCAACGAATCTGTAAGCGATCTTATTCTACATGCAGATAGAGCATTGCAATGTCTGTGACAGATGTTGCAAAAAAATGGTCTTGAGGTGTCCCCACTGTATTCAAATCAGGGGAACGTGCAGGCCTGGCGATCAGACTTGCACGACCCATCCACCTGTGCGGGAACCGCTCATCCAGATAAGCTCTGGCCAATCTACTAAAATGTGGTGGAACCACATAATGCATTATCTTCATGCAGTGTATCATATCCTACGTGACATTCATAAGAACATGTAGCTGCTGTTGCAGATAATTACAATATGACTGGCCTGCCAACTACATGGTGACCAACGTGCGTTGTATGTCAACAGTAAGACGAGCATAGTAACACACAGTCTACGCTCGTATCCACAAAACACTATACACAAACTTTGGTGTACAGACTTCAAACAGCGGACATAGTGACAGGGGCAATAATTTGGAAACTACCAAAACCTAAGAGATATGTTCTAAAAGACTTCTTGTTTCACTTTCCACACCCCGGTTACTGCCACATAAAGTGACACATCCTATATATACAATTTGTAATATTTACAACACTAAAGATATTCCTAAGCGCATACACCCCTAAATATTTTTGAACATTTTCTCTTATCACATGGCGTTATCTCTAAAAATACCTACGCCACGAACAGGGTCTGTTTAATTCATGTCTTTCAAATATCATTAACTTATAATATTTCCCAATGATCTTAATTTAAGTTTATATGTTAACATACTTACATTTTCCATAATAGTTTGTTCATTCATGTCGGAAGCAAAAATGGTATTTTATGGCAACTTCTGTTAGGAGAGCGCTCGTTTCTTTTCATAAATCATATTTCATATTCTTTTCTCAAATCATATTTTCATATATATATATATATATATATATATATATATGACATACTTTAATGATAGAAAAATGTTTTTAAAAATACGCTTTTAAAATAAAATTCAATTGCGTTTTAAAGTACAATTTTTTGCTCTATTTGTTTAATGTGATAATGTAAATCTATGGCCTGAGAGCAGAATCCGAGCTACAAGCGAATGNAATTTTTTGCTCTATTTGTTTAATGTGATAATGTAAATCTATGGCCTGAGAGCAGAATCCGAGCTACAAGCGAATGTTGCAGACTATTGCGGAAGGAAATACATTATAGGCAGTATAGTTTAAGTGGTTCTGTCGACAACTTCCTGGCAGCGCGGAGTTCCTCTGACTTTGAACACATTAGACCGCCCTCTCGCTCCAACTTCCTCGCATCTAACTAATACCTGCCGTAGTGATTTTTATATATGATGCTTATACCTACAATTAACTTAAACGGAAAATAAGGGCTGCAGTTTCTAACATANCGTAGTGATTTTTATATATGATGCTTATACCTACAATTAACTTAAACGGAAAATAAGGGCTGCAGTTTCTAACATAACTAGAAATAGGGCAGCAATGCCACAAGGCACGGATCCAGAGGTAGGTTAGCAAGGGGAGGAGGAGGCGAGTTTTCAGCTAAGAAATAATATCGGGGTGTGGCTGTGTCGGGAACACGGTCGTGTGTTTTACGTGAATAAGTTTGTGTTATCCGGTAATATTTTCTTTGGGATATGGGATTAAATTAATGTAACGAAATCGATACTTGGTTTTTATGGTTTAAATTGACAGATTTAGGCAATACCATTTGGTCTGGAAACAAAATCAGCATCGGAGTGACGAGATGTCGCTGTGGACCCACCAGCGACACTCGTCGCGTAGTCTTATACCAGTTCGAACAAGATAGCATTTCTCAGTCGTGTGTATTGCTAACTAACACCACTAAGTGGTCCATCACCCTGCAAACATACATCGCCATTTACTTCCTGGTGCACTATTCACGACAGATATTTCCTCAACATCTTCTTCAACTCATACTGATAGTGTGAGGTATGGGCGGCGCTTAACGGCTGCCATCTTCAGCACGGATGAGGGTGTATTGAGAAGAATATGGAGCAGCAACAAAATGTGTTGTACCCTGAGAAAACCAACGGGGAAGCAGCAACGTCCGCCACGTTTCTCACATGAGAAACTCGGGAGGGATCCTACGGGTATCAAACCAGGTTTCCGTGGTAAGAGCTTATAAGTAGTCTGACCACTACACCTCCGCGGCCTCTCTTTGCACTCGTGTTAGCTAGATCAATTGTAGATACTCTCTCGTGTGTCTTACTGAGTGGCTTACTCAACTTTAAATTCAGTAAATGGAACATGTTGAATATTAATATTTTCACTAATAATTAATATTACCACATTGATTACCACAATTTTCTAAAGTACAAGACACGTTCATTTTACAGTATGCCTAGCATGGCAAATTCTAATCTCATGTATGGTTTCTTGGCATACAATACAATGACTTTATTTAATTTTAATGTTATGTACTGTGGAAAGTTCAGTAAAGCCAGTCCTGTTAATCCGAGTCCGTATATTTTGCGTTGTGGGTACAACTATTTTTGTCCGCGTCAGTGATACGTAAACTCATAATTCTCACTATCGAATGGGCCTAATAGATTTGTATTGTGCGACCAAATTAACAAACGATCCCGTGAGGGGAAGGTGTAGATGTTCCCCTCCTCGCACGACCCGCGGCGGGGAAGACATGTGCACCCAATACAAACTACTACGGACTGTCTGCGACACATTCGCAAATATCGAACACGGTAGCGTGGATTTCCTATCACTTATCATAATGTATACGAGCTCTCAATGGTTTAATGGTCCCCGAGTTACAGATCCATCGCAGCAACATTTGTTATACTGTGCATTAGAGGCGAATAAGAATATTATAAAATAAAAATGCCATTTGAAAATTTTAGTCAACAAAAATAGATTTTTGAAGTGACGGAAATGAATATGTCTCACGTTAAGCAATAAATACGATAGAGGGAGGGCAGGCTACAAATCTAGAGTAACATGAATATTATGCACTGATAAACATTAATCTGAATTAATTAGACAAATATACAAAATTATTTGCTGTAAAAATTATTTTTTGTTAACAATAAATTGTGTTCGAAGTTTAAAAAATCTGTTTCTCAAACCTTGTTATATAACGTTTTATTTTTTAATCATCCTGTTTTAAAATACATGAAAACATGATTTAAATCATTTTCTGTAAATTATATATATATATATATTAAGATGAAAATAATCGATATGAGCAAAACTGGAACTACAGAAACATGACTTACTTACATAGATAAAGATATAAAGAACTTTTAACTTTTACTGTCAGCCATAAGTTTGACGATGAAACAAATTATAATTTACGCTCCCCGCACAATGAACCACCACATTTAGCACAAGAGGAACTTCCTTTTCTGTCATTTGAAGGGTCACAGTAGTCACACCTTTTTCTCTTGCCAGGCGTCTTCCTACTTGTAGGGCCAGAATGTATTTTTTTCTCTAGCTATTGGCAAATCGTGTTGCGCAAACTTTTCGGAATATGCTTATTCTGGAATCTTTTCTACATCATAAGTTTTGTGAAGGCAAAAGCAAGATTCTTCAGGAAGGTGGAGCGTACAACGTTTGGGAAGGGCTCTTTGTCAACGTTCCACTTGTATAGTACGGAAGCGTTGATCGCTGCTATATCCAACACTGCAAAGAAATACCGCAGAGGCCAGCGTCTTGTTTTGCGAGAAGTTGTGTAAGTATGACACAACTTATCCATCACATCTACTCTACACCCCCTTTCGTCATGTTGTAATATTCAATTATTTCTGGCTTTTAGATGTCTCGTTTATTTCTCCTGAAAATTGCATGAAATAGATGAGCACCAATTTTTTGTTTTTCTTTGAAGTGTAGGATACCAGCATTTTATCGTCCTGGTACATAAATCGAGACGAAGACTCGGGGGCTGCAGATTCCAGAGATGTTGGAATCTGTGGTTTCTTTTTCCTCAAAGTACCGACGAAAGTGATTTGTCTTTTCAGAAGTTCTTCAGTCACTTCTAGTGAGGAAAGTCAGTTATCAGCTGTAACATTACGGTTACTGCCTTTCAAAGACTCAGTAAGTTTCAGTACATACTGAGTTGGTAAAGAAAAGACCCCTTTCTTCTTGTTTATTTCCTTTCCTACAAAAATTAAAAGTTCGTGCATCACAGAGCGATATTATTTTCAGCCCATAAGCCGGACATGGCTTTGATGGGAAATACATTCTAAATGGGAAACGTCTCCGCAATCCGAGCATTGTTTCATCTATTATCACATACTGGGAGGGAGAAAAGTAGTAGGAACAATTGATGTTGAATCTATCCCAAATCTCTCTCAAAGCTGCGAATTTATCACTTGCTTTGCTTTCCTCCCTCGTTGTAAGGTCATCAAAGCGAATGGTTGTCAAAAGAAACTGAAATCTTGTAAGGGACATTGTGCAGCGAAAAATAGGTGGTGCGAAGGTTTTTGAGAACGTGTATTTGGTGTTCAATCCAGAATTCTTCAAAACACCTCTCATGAAAAGAAGTTCCAAGAAGGCTTTGAATTCCAACCTCGTCAGTATTTGAAATTAATGACGCATCTCTGTTGTAGTTTAGCCGAGCTTGGTCGATCTTTGCGTTGGTATGTCAAACTATATCACATATCATTTCCTCTGTGAACAATAACAAGAACAGTTCACTCTCACCGGTTATTTCTTGCGCCCCTCTCCTTGGTCCTGGTAACCGCATGACTACGTTGACAGCTGGAGTTCTTGCAAATAAGGAACGTAGTGGTTTGTCAGTCCATATTGATCCACCGTCTTTCCCAAGCTCAAAGTTCCTTTCTTCACTCTCATCAGGGGAAACATTATCATCCTCGTCGCTATCACAGTCGAAAACGTATTCGCCATCATCACTGTTTGATAAAATATCGTCATCTGGTTCTGATTCGTTATCGACTGCCAGATCTTCATCGCCAGGAACACTCAAAAGCATTTGATGATTCAATTCAGCGTATATTTCCTCGGGAGTTGCCAACTTTTTGTTGAACGCCATTTCCCTAACAAGATCCGATAAGGGCGAGTCATTTGGTGTGCAATTCAATCCCTCACCCCTTTCAAATTTAGTGTGCACTTCATTCCCCAACCCCTTTCAAATGAATGAAAATAGAAGAAGGTGAACATTTGGTCAAATTGACAACAATTGAGGTGTATGTAAGTTTTAAACAACACTACTTTTTGNAATAGAAGAAGGTGAACATTTGGTCAAATTGACAACAATTGAGGTGTATGTAAGTTTTAAACAACACTACTTTTTGCGTGCGCACACGATACACTGGGTCGGATGAGACCCATAACATTTTTTCTAGAGTGGGTCAAATCTGACTCCGCTATACAATAAAAGGCTACTGGAAAAAATGGCACATACGTACATGGGAGTTGCGGAGTGGCGGGCATCTACTTATCAACTGACTGATAGGTTACTGAAGGTCACAAGCTCCCTGGAGGAGGAGAGGGGGAAATATTCCCAAAGAAACTTCCGCGCGGGTCGGATCCGACCCGACCGTAGTAGAGAAGGGTTAAGTTAAGCCATATTCCTGAAATATCAAATGTTTTATATTACTTACGACTAACGACACAAGTGTACCCCAATTATCAGTGTAGTAACAAGATGGTGAATTTTACAAATGTTTCTATGTGAATGACGCCACGAACTGTGTGTAAAAAANTAGTAACAAGATGGTGAATTTTACAAATGTTTCTATGTGAATGACGCCACGAACTGTGTGTAAAAAAATGACATTGCTCTTTTTAGTGGTTGCATTTATTTCGTAATTAAATACATTAAATCTCGTAATTATGAGGTAAATTCTTAGTACAAGAACTGGCATAAATTTGAGAACTTTTCATGAACCGGCAGACAAAAACATTTTACAGACTTATTTTATTTTAAAACGTAGTCTCTAATTATATTTTCGTTTTGAAGCTATTAAACAGAACTTAGTTTTGTCTCAATTGAACNTATTTTAAAACGTAGTCTCTAATTATATTTTCGTTTTGAAGCTATTAAACAGAACTTAGTTTTGTCTCAATTGAACATTTTTTGTCGCCTAGGAATTTGAGCACAAACTAAAACTTCAGTACTTTTGTAATTTGGCGTTTCAATGAACATTATTTTTAAAACGTGTTAAATCAATAAAACAATCCCGATCACTGGATATGTATGACATCCTTTTTCCAGTTTAGGTGACTAATTCAAGTCTTGAAAATCAAATATATTTAAAGGGAAGCATGAAGATTGTTGGTGATGTGGCAGTTTAGCAGCGAACTGAAGTGGGCGCTCACATACTGGCGCAGGACGTCACGTACTCTATATAAGGCACTGTCTCGTAAATGCATAATCACGGCGGCCGTCGCTCGCCTCAATACTGTCAAGCGCTGTGACCAGTGCGGAGAGGAGTCGAGGGCGAAGTCATTGTCTTGGAAGACGGCGCCACCCGGCGTCAGCATTCACCGCCTACAGTGCGCCGCCTCTCAGATCTGGGCCGCCAGACCCGAGTTCTTATCTCTCTACGGTGCTCCTCTCCGCCATCACAAAGAGCGTTTCCGGCTGCAATCTTTCTCCCGGCTTTGTGACGGCGAGGCGGGACCTGCCACCTTGCTGCGCCCGCACTATGCAAACCAATCTTCATTTACTCACACGATGCAATCGCGCGCTCAACACCATTCTCGCCGTATCTCTTACTGTTATTTTTTCTCTTTCACATAAAAATATTAATATCGCTAAGACGTCTCTGGAATATTGTGTAGCGGCTGCCTTCTGTGTAAAATTACGTCGTGTGTTTCAAGAGTAAAAATATTATTCGGCGATAGTTATTTGCAAATGTTCATAATCATGAGTATGTGAGCTGGACATATACATTCTTTCTGTGCTCCTTTCTATTCAAAATCCTTGACACTAGCTCATAACTTCTCTTAGTAGGTAGGTAATGCACAATGCCTCGTCGACAGCTCAAGACAAGCATTCGCCTGGAGTGATTCCGGGAAATCACATTTCTTTTGGTACTCAAAAAACGCAAATAATAATAAAAATTTCATTCAAACATTTTTTTCACATATGTAGATGCCTACTTTTGATTATTTTTTTTATTCTGTCTTATATCACGTTTCTATTAAATATTATTTTATAATGACCTTAAGTTTTCCTAAAGGTAACAATTAAGACTACAAATAAAACTAGTATTATTCGTGCTCCGAGAACAATGATGGTAGTTGCTATAATGTAAATTTCCAAAATGTGTATAAAGCATAAAAGTTATAACTAATTTCTTGTTTATATATTTGTAACATTAATTAATATAATTTGAGTTTTTTTTTGTAATTACGCTTTTTATCTAGTACGCACGATGCATAGAGTGCATAGAAATGAAAATTAAGATAATCTAAACCGTTTAAAAATTTTGTCCTTAGAAGCTTTTGATCATAATTTAATGTTTCAACTGGCAGGCCCTATTTATTATGTTGAATATATATTTAAAAACAGGACGTTTTTATTAATATTTTACAAAATCATATTGTTTCGAAAACAGAGATTCAACAAAAAATTTCATACATCAATCCAACGATTTTTAGAACTAACTTTTCTTTCAGACGCAAAATTTGTATTAATTTTTAATATTTGTATTTTCCCTAACTATAACCATACACAAATTTGCGTAATCTTAAGAAAAAAACTGCGACGAAATTTTAATGATTATCCACTGATTAAT
Source organism: Clitarchus hookeri (assembly GCA_002778355.1). Taxonomy (NCBI): domain Eukaryota; kingdom Metazoa; phylum Arthropoda; class Insecta; order Phasmatodea; family Phasmatidae; genus Clitarchus; species Clitarchus hookeri. The sequence continues at coordinate 12,035 of NQII01011082.1, forward strand.
TCGTAAGATAGCTTATTGTAAATATAATTATTTACTTATAAATGACGTAACAGTTGGTTTTTCATTTTTTTTTGTAGCGATGTTTCAGACTACCTAACGGAACAAAAATAATAAAATATTTATAAAAACAAAAGTTATAGCGGTATAAATGAGAGAACATTATTGATATGCATACATGTCCTATTTTAAAATACTATGTATTCTAAAGCATTTCTGCTCCATGAGTAATGACTAGCAGAGGTGGGTGCAGCTTCGAACCCAGAACGGGTTCGATGCTCGGTCGTACTTACACATTTGTTTATAACTGAAACTATTTAATGTATATAGAGCCATACAAGTCATTAGTTTCACCAACCTAGGCTCACAAGTTTGTGGCAATCGAATATAAACCACAAAATGAAATGGTTTTAACAACAACATTTTCACTTGTCCCTATATAATAAACTTATTTTAGCAAATGTACTGCGGGTAATATAACAAAACCTTGTTCTCAGTGGGAGTGCTGCTCGTTGGCGTAATCCAACTGTGTATCGCACTATCCTGTGTCAACTCAGTGTCCTTTCCTTTTGAGTCTTCCAAACTAACATTTAGGGGTTTGTTGATCCATTGACTGAGATGTNTGTCAACTCAGTGTCCTTTCCTTTTGAGTCTTCCAAACTAACATTTAGGGGTTTGTTGATCCATTGACTGAGATGCTCCAGTGGTATGTGTTCAGATTACGTGTTAACGGCTGTTGTAAAATAAAATGTTATAAAATTTATGTAAATCAAATAATACTGACAATCAATAAACTCGTAGATAACATACACATAGTTCACACTGCACTCAACAAAACAATGCTACATTTTAACACTCCCCTCAAATTAAATTCTGATCAATACTCATTTAACTTGCAAACAAAGAAGGACAAACGGAAATTATAGAATAAATTGATCCCAAAAAAGAATAACACACAAAAAATTTAAAGAATATATAGTTTATCTCTGAAATAAGCTATTTTTTTAAAGGAACAATAGTTTTGTGAAAATNAAAAAAAACAATGAATAAATCAACTAACTCCATATTTATTTAAGTATTACTACTAGTATGAGATCAATCAAATAACACCGTTTTTTCTTCACACAAAACAGTAACAAATNATTTATTTAAGTATTACTACTAGTATGAGATCAATCAAATAACACCGTTTTTTCTTCACACAAAACAGTAACAAATACTGAATAAAAAACTATCTTTTTCAAAAAATACACAAACAAAATTTAAAAAATCAACAAAAAAAACACATTTTCAACTGAAAATTGATATAGGTTACTTAAATTATTAAGTTTGTCAGCTTTCAATAGAAAATGTTTGCGAAGGAAACACAACATATCTAAACTGTCGTCTGCCAAACTACTGCGTATTTTAGAGGCAATGTAGCCAGCAGCAGGAAATGCCCTTTCGGCTCCCAAACTTGTCGGCGGTATTCCTTTTATGGCTTTATATGTAAATGTAAGATATTTTCCCATTGACCCCCCAGATTCATAGAGAGTCGTTTCTTTTTTATAATGGACTCGAGTGTATTAGCTCGAGATGGTGACGGGCAAAGTACATTACATGCTGACGATATAGTTAACTCTAACTCCTGTTGCAATGTAAGATCAAGATTGGAACCCGATGACGGAATTATTTGATCAGCCTCTTCGTCATCATTGCTCTCAGATGAATTTAAAAGGCTGAAGTTCATTCTCGTTACAAAATCTTTAATTTCTTTTCGAAGTAAACTCTTCGGTAGAAGATGAAAAGTTTCATCGTCACACGACGCGTGGTAACTACGGGGATTTTGGAGATAAATCAGTAGTGCAGTCACATTTCTACGTCGTTGTAAAATACGTCAGCGCAAAGACAAAGCTAATTCTGAAGCTAACGTTGAATGATTATCTTTCAGTTTCTTGATCATAAATTTGAGCGTAGCTTCAGCAGTAATGAGATTGGCATCTTGACGACAAAGGACTTCGACAGCAAGTTTTACAGGCTTCAAGATATTTTCTAGATTTACTAAAGCATCAAAATCATGTTCTAAAAACCTATACTACCGGTGTTAACCATAACCGAGGCTCCGTCAGTTGTAATTGCAACAACATCTTTGTCTAAATCAAGGTCAAATTCCTTCATTTNATCATGTTCTAAAAACCTATACTACCGGTTTTAACCATAACCGAGGCTCCGTCAGTTGTAATTGCAACAACATCTCTGTCTAAATCAAGGTTAAATTCCTTCATTTTCTTTTTTAAGGTTTCTACGCGCGCTTTTCTTCAGTCCCGCGCCCGTAATCCCGCATCACACGGGATTGGAAAATGACGCGGGATCCCGCAATACCGAGATCTCGGTATTGNTCCCGCGCCCGTAATCCCGCATCACACGGGATTGGAAAATGACGCGGGATCCCGCAATACCGAGATCTCGGTATTGCGGGATTGGAAGCCCTACTGTATGCCCAAGCTTTTGACAAGTCCAGTTTTCCCTAATATTTTTCAGCAGGAATTCCACCTTTCAGAGCACTAGTTGGTGTGCGATTGAGCTTATATGTTGCACATCTAATCGCCTCTCCCCAAAGATGTTTGAGTAAATAAGTCTCAACTAATAATGTCCTATTATGACTAATCAATGTAAAATTTGCTCTCTTTGTAGCTTCATTATCTGGTTTTGTGTATGGAAGTGTTTGTTCTACACCAATTCATTTCTGTTTGCAAGAATTTCTGAACAATTGTGAATTGAGTTCTCCACCACTGTATGTTCGAAGCCTTGAACATTTATGATCTCCTGAATTTAACACACTTCAGCCTCTCTTTTTGACTTAATTAAATTAACAGTCATGGAATTAGTTAAATCTATGATAAATTTATAAAGTAGCTCTCCATCGTTCGTTAGTGTTTCACAGGTCTGGCTAAGTTACTATGTAATAATTCTCCTTTGGTTACTGATTGCGGTTGTTCAATAGCTTTGGAAGGTAAACCTTTTCTTGCGTACGTGGACTGCATACATTGTCACTGTGTGGTAGATTCGTTTTATTCAAGCTGTTGTTATTGAAATGTCCAAGTCGTTGATGCCACAAATTGCAGGATTTTTTTAAACAACACATTTCGCTATTACTAGGTACACTGAAACTAGCCACATGCCTGTTTTCAAATCCCTCACAAATCATAATGAAAGTTTCATTTTCTGTGATTACAGCTTAACCCTTAAAAAATTACAGTCTTACCTAGTTTGTTTATCCTCTTTACTGAAAGTAGGTTATGGAAAAATTACAATTTTTTTAACTACATAAAGTCGCATTCTTTCCTTTTCTCATGCAAATATTTTACTCCCATTCTTTTCTTCTATTGAGACTGGTTTGTCCAATTTTTCTATATTTTCCATCAACTTTACCATTTTCTCTGTAACAAGGATAAACTGAATGTTATTATTGAGGAAATTTCTCGACCTTGCACATACTTCACTCGTTGCAATAAATGACACTTCTTGATTTCCAGCTAGATTTTATTGTCTTTTGCTAGTTCCTNTGCACATACTTCACTCGTTGCAATAAATGACACTTCTTGATTTCCAGCTAGATTTTATTGTCTTTTGCTAGTTCCTCTGCTTATACTCTTGTTGTGGCTTCTTCCTTTACCAGAATAGTTACTGATCACCTGATCTCGCGGGTTATTTGGATTATTTAAGTCTCTAATGAAATTGTTGGTTGATGCGCATTTGAAGCACCTGTTATCCCTGGTCTGTGTCACAGATAAGTGTCTGGCATAAATTCTCTCTAAGACAACTTTCATTTTCAGTTATGAACCTAGATAACTACTGTTTACAAAATCAAATGCTATGCCATTGTTTCAGGGGTTGTCATTGTAAAAGAAGAAAGCACACTTTGCTATTGCAATATAATTTAAAACCTAAGAATTTCAGTTCACGTAAAAAAGTTTCAACTTCCACAAAGTGGTCTTGAAGTTCTTCTTCACGGAACTTTAACTTCAGCAATTTCTATATTAAAAAAGTTTGGACAACGGACTTTTCTTGCTAAAACACTTTCTACGGATAACATAATATCCCTTGCTGTTGTGGCATATTTCAAGCACTCAATCTGTTAGTCAGAACCATACTGTAGAATTATACACTACGCCTTAACATCTCGAGTCTTGAAATTCTTCTTTGACTCTACAGGCATCTTGTCTACATCCTCGCTTTAAACATCTATAACAATACTCAGCCATTCCTCCTCAAGAATTAAAAAGTGTGCCTTTAAGGTTAACAAGATATTCGGAACTGAGAGTGATGTAGACATCGCCATGTGTGAATATGTACTTCTTGCTAGTTTCATATATTGGTTTTTATTTTAAATATCCACACTTCAACATATAGACCCATGTATTGGACATTTCATTACAAATGTTGACAAGATTTTATTTTCCAATATTTTAAATGCATCCAGTAACAGTATTGAAAGTAAATAAACTCATAGATAATATACACATAGTTCATACTGCACTCGCAGCAAAACAATGCNGGAAGAAATTTTATGTTTCTCGTTTTTCTGGTATGGATGGGTTCCGATGAGTCAAGTGACATTTCATAGACGAAAAGAAGTCTAGGTCTTGAACATGTCAAAAAGGAACATTTCCTATCTCTTCTGAAATCTTTATCTTGGTAGCTGATGATGTCCCCTGATATCACGCATTTTTTTTATTAATTGCAGTTGTGTGTTTAACTGGCGTGTAAATGAAATCAGTTTCAGCAAAATAAATACCTCGGGATATCAGAATTTCATCAGAAGCATGATTCTAAGTCTGTAACCGACTCTGCCATAGCCAGTCATTCTGCACTGGATTCCACGAGTTTCAAGTTTTTCTCTTGGTACTGGGAGCCTGTATGCTAGGGTTTCCAATCCCGCAACCTGAATTNGATTCCACGAGTTTCAAGTTTTTCTCTTGGTACTGGGAGCCTGTATGCTAGGGTTTCCAATCCCGCAACCTGAATTCAATCTCGGTATTTGCGGGACTACGAATTTTCAATCCCGCGGGATCTCGGTATTTGCGGGACTACGAATTTTCAATCCCGCGGGATCTCGGTATTTGCGGGATCCCGCATATTTAAAAAATGTAAGGCAAATAAAACAATGAATTAATCAACTAACTCCACATTTATTTACGTATTACTATTAGTATGAGATCAATCAATTTACACCGTTTTTTCTTCACAAAAAACAGTAACAAATACTGAATAAAAAACTATCTTCTTCAAAAAATACACAAACCAAATTTAAATATCAACAAAAAAAACACATTTTCAACTGAAAATTGATATAGGTTACTTAAATTATTAAGTTTGTCAGCTTTCAATAGAAAATGTTTGCGAAGGAAACACAACATATCTAAACTGTCGTCTGCCAAACTACTGCGTATTTTAGAGGCAATGTAGCCAGCAGCAGGAAATGCCTTTTCGGCTCCCACACTTGTCGGCGGTATTCCTTTTAAGGCTTTATATGTAAATGTAAGATATTTTCCCATTGACCCCCCAGATTCATAGAGAGTCGTTTCTTTTTTATAATGGACTCGAGTGTATTAGCTCGAGATGGTGACGGGCAAAGTACATTACATGCTGACGATATAGTTAACTCTAACTCCTGTTGCAATGTAAGATCAAGATTGGAACCCGATGACGGAATTATTTGATCAGCCTCTTCGTCATCATTGCTCTCAGATGAATTTAAAAGGCTGAAGTTCATTCTCGTTACAAAATCTTTAATTTCTTTTCGATGTAAACTCTTCGGTAGAAGATGAAAAGTTTCATCGTCACACGACGCGTGGTAACTACGAGGATTTTGGAGATAAATCAGTAGTGCAGTCACATTTCTACGTCGTTGTAAAACACGTCAGCGCAAAGACAAAGCTAATTCTGAAGCTAACGTTGAATGATTATCTTTCAGTTTCTTGATCATAAATTTGAGCGTAGCTTCAGCAGTAATGAGATTGGCATCTTGACGACAAAGGACTTCGACAGCAAGTTTTACCGGCTTCAAGATATTTTCTAGATTTACTAAAGCATCAAAATCATGTTCTAAAAACCTATACTACCGGTTTTAACCATAACCGAGGCTCCGTCAGTTGTAATTGCAACAACATCTTTGTCTAAATCAAGGTCAAATTCCTTCATTTTCTTTTTTAAGGTTTCTACGCGCGCTTTTCTTCAGTCCCGCGCCCGTAATCCCGCATCACACGGGATTGGAAAATGACGCGGGATCCCGCAATACCGAGATCTCGGTATTGCGGGATTGGAAGCCCTACTGTATGCCCAAGCTTTTGACAAGTCCAGTTTTCCCTAATATTTTTCAGCAGGAATTCCACCTTTCAGAGCACTAGTTGGTGTGCGATTGAGCTTATATGTTGCACATCTAATCGCCTCTCCCCAAAGATGTTTGAGTAAATAAGTCTCAACTAATAATGTCCTATTATGACTAATCAATGTAAAATTTGCTCTCTTTGTAGCTTCATTATCTGGTTTTGTGTATGGAAGTGTTTGTTCTACACCAATTCATTTCTGTTTGCAAGAATTTCTGAACAATTGTGAATTGAGTTCTCCACCACTGTATGTTCGAAGCCTTGAACATTTATGATCTCCTGAATTTAACACACTTCAGCCTCTCTTTTTGACTTAATTAAATAAACAGTCATGGAATTAGTTAAATCTATGATAAATTTATAAAATCGCTCTCCATCGTTCGTTAGTGTTTCACAGGTCCGGCTAAGTTACTATGTAATAATTCTCCTTTGGTTACTGATTGCGGTTGTTCAATAGCTTTGGAAGGTAAACCTTTTCTTGCGTACGTGGACTGCATACATTGTCACTGTGTGGTAGATTCATTTTATTCAAGCTGTTGTTATTTAAATGTCCAAGTCGTTGATGCCACAAATTGCAGGATTTTTTTAAACAACACATTTCGCTATTACTAGGTACACTGAAACTAGCCACATGCCTGTTTTCAAATCCCTCACAAATCATAATGAAAGTTTCATTTTCTGTGATTACAGCTTAATCCTTAAAAAATTACAGTCTTACCTAGTTTGTTTATCCTCTTTACTGAAAGTAGGTTATGGAAAAATTACAATTTTTTTAACTCCATAAAGTCGCATTCTTTCCTTTTCTCATGCAAATATTTTACTCCCATTCTTTTCTTCTATTGAGACTGGTTTGTCCAATTTTTCTATATTTTCCATCAACTTTACCATTTCCTCTGTAACAAGGATAAACTGAATGTTATTATTGAGGAAATTTCTCGACAATGCACATACTTCACTCGTTGCAATAAATGACACTTCTTGATTTCCAGCTAGATTTTATTGTCTGTTGCTAGTTCCTCTGCTTATACTCTTGTTGTGGCTTCTTCCTTTACCAGAATAGTTACTGATCACCTGATCTCGCGGCTTATTTGGATTATTTAAGTCTCTAATGAAATGGTTGGTTGATGCGCATTTGAAGCACCTGTTATCCCTGGTCTGTGTCACAGATAAGTGTCTGGCATAAATTCTCTCTAAGACACCTTTCATTTTCAGTTATGAACCTAGATAACTACTGTTTACAAAATCAAATGCTATGCCATTGTTTCAGGGGTTGTCATAACAGAGTTGTACTCCTCTGGCATTGTGAAAGAAGAAAGCACACTTTGCTATTGCAATATAATTTAAAACCTAAGAATTTCAGTTCACGTAAAAAAGTTTCAACTTCCACAAAGTGGTCTTGAAGTTCTTCTTCACGGAACTTTAACTTCAGCAATTTCTATATTAAAAAAGTTTGGACAACGGACTTTTCTTGCTAAAACACTTTCTACGGATAACATAATATCCCTTGCTGTTGTGGCATATTTCAAGCACTCAATCTGTTAGTCAGAACCATACTGTAGAATTATACACTACGCCTTAACATCTCGAGTCTTGAAATTCTTCTTTGACTCTACAGGCATCTTGTCTACATCCTCGCTTTAAACATCTATAACAATACTCAGCCATTCTTTCTCAAGAATTATTTTCACACGGAAATTCCAATTCAAGATATTCGGAACTGAGAGTGATGTAGACATCGCCATGTGTGAATATGTACCTCTTGCTAGTTTCATATATTGGTTTTTATTTTAAATATCCACACTTCAACATATTCTGGGCACATAACCTGTTAACATTACAAATGTTGACAAGATTTTATTTTCCAATATTTTAAATGCATCCAGTAACAGTATTGAAAATAAATAAACTCATAGATAATATACACATAGTTCATACTGCACTCGCAGCAAAACAATGCTATCATTTAACAGTATTGTCACCAAGAGCGTCAGGTCAAGATGTTCCAGTTGATCTACATGAGGAGTCTGTGGGAGTCTGCCAAATACATATATTAACTCTAACATGTTATTCCAGATACACAACAGTATGTATAACATGTCTGTTTTGGACCTGTTTAATAAAACCACAATCCTTATAGGTTTTCGTTTAAATTTTATAGAGGTGGAGGTGAACAATATTCCGAAAATGTTTAAAACAATTATGTAAGTCTCAATTTGTCACGGAGTTTTAAAGTTGTTAACCAATTTTTTTACCGTAACAGTATTTATCAGAAGCGTCGACTATACATACAGAGATACTCTTTTGCCGACCTTTATGAAAAATTATTGTCCGGTGGGGAAAATAAACATTTTGCCATATTTCCGGAAAGATTAAACTAATTCCCACCAAAATTTTCACAACATTAGTGCTACAGAAGGCCATGCAATGTTACATGATATAAGTGGGGTCACATTAATTTTCAAAATGGTGGCCTTTAAATATTTTGATTCATTTGGCATGCCTATTTAACAATTTAACGAAATTCAACCAAAATGTTTATGCTAACAGTATATATTAGAAGCATTNCATTTGGCATGCCTATTTAACAATTTAACGAAATTCAACCAAAATGTTTATGCTAACAGTATATATTAGAAGCATTGTACGCAGAACCTCTTATTTAAGCTATATTGTAAAATTGCACAATTTTTCTTTTATATGGCCAGCCATAGGTTGAATTACGCTTGTATGATTTTCCACCCTTACAACTGTACCCTTTCGGGGAAATGCAGGGGTATAAGTTATCCTTAGTTTTANACGCTTGTATGATTTTCCACCCTTACAACTGTACCCTTTCGGGGAAATGCAGGGGTATAAGTTATCCTTAGTTTTAACTGATTTTCCTTTTATTTTTACTTATGGCTTTCTGTTGTCGGACCACGTTATTTTTACTTTTTTTTTAAATTTATTACATGGATTTTGCCACGTAAGTGACTTGTCATTTCTATCTATTACTATCCTTGATCGTTGCCGGGTTNAAATTTATTACATGGATTTTGCCACGTAAGTGACTTGTCATTTCTATCTATTACTATCCTTGATCGTTGCCGGGTTGTCATCACTGAGTTTTTTCCCCTCCACATTTATACCAGATGCCTACTGATTGTACCTTAATAAAGTTTATTCTGGGGAGACTCGCAGTTTTTGTAGTGGGCCCGTTTCCGCTACTAGGTTTCTGTGCCACTTCCGGGATTATCTGTTTAATAAGGGGCAACCATGTGTTGGTTGTGAGTTAACCATTCATCGGGAACTCTTCCAACCTTTTGCAAAGTCTGTCAATATCTGAAACATTTCTTTATTTCTACTTTCTTACTTTCTAATATTGCTAGTTTCCTTTTCAGTTCGATTCTTATATTTTACATTTTGGGTCATTCTTGCACCACATGATGGGCATCATCTTCTGTTTCAAAAATTACACATTAGGGCTAAGGTGGTTTAACTTGAACAATAATTTTGCCTTGAAGTTCCCATGCCCTGACAACAACTGCGACAGGTAATGTATGTTGCGATCCAAGGGTAATTCAGCTCCTATTAATAAAATAAGATTTACGAGGGTTATTCGCAAAGTAAGGTCCGAATCGCCGTAGCTAATCGAATGTCGCGCGAGAACATTGTAACGCGCATGCGCACCGACTCCCGGCATACCTTGCTCATCAAACGACGCCATTTGCATTGGTATTGTTGCAGTGTGCTGTTTGCAGTGTCAGTTCAAAATGTTTAAAACAATTGATCAGCTCAAGGAACGTTTCAGCAACGGAAGTTCATCGACAGATAAGTCAAATGTATGGCCCCAATGCGATGAGTGACAGCAAAGTGCGCAAGTGGTTGAGAGCTTTCAAGGACGGACGGGAAAATGTCCATGATGAACCGCGATCAGGCCGACAATCAGTGATCACAGAAGATTTGGTAAAGCCGTGAACGGAAAGATTCGTGAAGACCGGCGATTCACAATTTCAACTTTAGCATGGGAATTTCCGAATGTGTGGGTAGAACAACTTTGCACAAAATTTACTCTGAAAATTGGCAATTTCACAAATTGTGTGCACGTTGGGTTCCCAGGCTGCTTGCTGAGGAACACCAAATGAAAATAATGGCTTGTGCTCTTGACGTTTTGGACGGATATAATAACGAAGGTGACAAGAGTGACAAGGTGTCACAGGGGACAAGACGTGGGTTTCTCACATGACCCCAAAATCTAAACGTCTGTCAATGGAATGGCGTCACCCGACATCACCAGTCAAAGTCAAGGCCAAGCGGACAATCTCAACATGCAAGGTTATGGCAAACGTGTTTTGGGATAGACAGGAGTCTTGTTAGTCGAGTTTATGCAGCAAGGGACAACAATCAATGCAGCCGCTTACTGCGCTACCCTGACTAAACTTCACAGTGCAATACAAAATAAGTGTCGTGGCCTTCTGACGTCTGGAGTTTTGTTGCTGCATGACAATGCCAGATCATATTCTGCCATTCACACCCAAAATCTGATCAGATCTTTTGGATGGGAACAGATTGACCACCCACCGTACAATCCAGACCTGGCGCCGAGCGATTTTCACTGGTTCCGCGTTTGCCTTAGGTAGACAAGCGTTTCGCCACAGATGACGAGGTGAAAGAAGCAGTTAAAGACAGGTTATCCTCACAGGCGGCAGACGTCATGACTTAGGCATACAAAAGCTTGTAGAACGTTATGACAAATGTTTAAATAAATATCGAAACTATGTAGAAAAATAGAGAAATATGTATGGAACTAAATAAAATACGTTTTTTGAACAAATCTGTCATGGTTTGTTTTATTATAAATTGGACCTTACTTTCCAAATAACCCTAGTATATTCCATATTTCGGGGACCAATCAACGGAATTACATCAAATTCAACATACAAGTAGCGCTACAGTAGGCCATATAAACTTGCGTAATTTAAGTGGCCCGTACAGTTATTTTCAAAACTATGTAAATGTAAATATTTGAGGTTAGTGTTCCCTATCATACAAAAAATACCGATTGCCTTTGAAGTTGATGCTCCAAATCGTGCCCCCATGATGCAGTTGATTGCACGCCAGCTTATTTTTGCGAGTCTTGTGTTCGAGTCCCGTGTAAGGCACGTGTGTATCTGTAATTGTTTCGGTACTGTTGCATATGTTTCTGGTTTAATCTGTAACGAAATTGCTGTCAACGAGACGTCAAAGCATACCTACCATCTAAGCTTTAATAACTTCATTAAACATTATTTCCACCCATGTACAGGGAAGTAGCCTCATAAGTTATATCAGAAACTTCTTGTTTCATAAATAACATCGCTTTTCCTGTATTAGTCAGTATATATATTCTTTATGTATGTTCATATGTATGAATATAATTTTGTTATATATATATATATATATATATATATATATATATATATATGAAAAACGTGGTCCTACCATGGCATAATTTATGAAATGGTCAACTGAATTTTGCTTAGTGAATGTTCTCATGTTATATGGGGTTTGAAGTCACCATATTTATATTGCAGCACGATCGTCACTAGATATGTAAAATATTCAGTAAGTTTTGATGAATTCTTTTAAGCTTTCTTTAGTTTGTAAAACCACTCATTATTTAGTTTGTAAAGATTTCTTCAGATATTCCATCGACTACGGCTCATTTACAGACGTTTACCACCAATTCTATTTGCTTCTTTAGGGGGTTATTTTTGCACATATAAGAAACTGTCACCTTACAAAGTGTAAAGATCGCTCCCTACCCATGTCCTAAGTTTCATGCAAATATTTTATTGGCAGTCGCGTCTGTAAGCTCTGTGTGTATAACCGGGCGACGAGCTCACTACGCTGAGGTGTTATAATGTTGTATTTTTAAATCACACATTTATAATTAAGGGGATGAGTACTGCGAGATAGAATGAATTACGTCAGTTTTAAAGTCGTTGTATTAACTAAATGACAGTTGCAACTCAATACAATAAATATTATTTAAATAACGTTGTGCTTATATGTATTAACTAATTATCGACACAAGTAATACCATTTATTAAAATGCACCATTAATCTTGGAGCACAAAAGGAATAAATTTACATAATATAAAATGCATCTCGTCTCCATGACAACAAACATTTAAATTACAGTGATCCAAACTTTAGTGTACCAGTTAACAACCTTAAAACATTTCCATTCTTTCTTGACTTAGTACATTTCCCAGCACCCATTTAACTTCAAAACTGTCAGAAAGGGGGGCAGCCGAGAATTGCCATCAAAGCCTCCATTTCTTTTTAAATTTTATTAGAAGCAATTAAATCAATTACGTAGGGGGGCAGTCGTATGGGACCCGTCACAGTTCCGACCGATAAAAATATAACTTACAAGATATTTACGCCGTAACGATGAAGTTGTGGAAACAGTGCAACACCAAATATTTATTAAACTTGGGTGACAGACAAAGATGAATACGACACGTTAAAAAGGACACACAGCAAAGCGACACCATAGTTAAGCCGAAACGTAGTTTGGAAGGACAGCCAAAACAAAAATTTTGAAATGGACTAGCGCACCCAAGGTATAACACAACTATGCCACACAAATAACCAAAACATTTAAAAACCCTACCGCAAACTTTAACATTTTCCACGACTCAACGTGTTAAGTGCCCCATCGCTTTGTAGCTTGGCAGGAAGAAACGCCAGCTCAACAACATGATAGCGGTGTTGACCTCTGCTGTGCGAGGTGAAGTGTGGCTAAGCCTTCAGGTCTAGACGGAGATCTAGCAGGCGTAATGTAGTGGCAGATATAGATGGTGGTCATTAAACATAACGCGACGTCGCTAACGTCGCAATCTTATTATAATTATTTTTATCACATTTTAATAAGCCACGGCGCATTATTAAATNACGGAGATCTAGCAGGCGTAATGTAGTGGCAGAGATAGATGGTGGTCATTAAACATAACGCGACGTCGCTAACGTAGCAATCTTATTATAATTATTATTATGTGTAAAATTATTCGGTGCCGCGTAATAATTTATAACTTTGTTTATATAAGGAAAGTCTTCACAATGACCATGGTTTCGAACAACGTCGGCTTGTGCAGCAGTATGGATAAACTGGACCCCCGTGACATTATTTGTTGGAATACCACGCCAGTATATGAAGGTGTTGTTAACCGACTGCTTTAATTAGTATTTATTCATCACTTGTTTTGTTCTCTCGTAAGAAGATGAAATTTGACCTTAGTGTTGAAGTACGTATTTATAGAAATTAATTAGTACAATTGGCCATTTGCATATTCTTTGTCATGTAGAATCGTGTATAATGCACAAATGTCAATAAAGTTTGTTTGACCGAAATTGGTTCAGTGGTTCTCATTTTATGTTTCAAGGTTATGAACTTTTAAGAACATTTCGCAGCGGCACTAGTCACACTAACATTACATGTGACGTGTTGCTATTAGCGCTTTTAACCATGAGAAATAACNCTTTGTCATGTAGAATCGTGTATAATGCACAAATGTCAATAAAGTTTGTTTGACCGAAATTGGTTCAGTGGTTCTTATTTTATGTTTCAAGGTTATGAACTTTTAAGAAAATTTCGCAGCGGCACTAGTCACACTAACATTACATGTGACGTGTTGCTATTAGCGCTTTTAATCATGAGAAATAACGTAATCAATGTTAACAAATAAGTGTGGAAACAATCCAACCTATTTTTATGTGAGAGTTTATCTTCACTGAAATGTTTAGTTTGTATTTTTCGCATCTGTAGGGACGACGACACATTTGTCGCGTTTTGTTCTTTCTGTGAAGTTACAACTTTCGCCTTTTAACCAATTTAATGTTTTCTCCCTACAAGCAAAAT